>WOGN01004190.1:0-14394 GCA_015342105.1 Leptinotarsa texana
ATAATAACGGTCGATAAAATTTATAAACTGACAGATGCGTCAGGTGATTTGTTAACAAGTTTGGAACGAACTGAGAAACGTGTAGATGTTAGAGAAAGGAATTATAAACATTTTAACAGTATTCGAGTTTGATTCAATTGGTAACCAATTTAGAGTAAATTTCCCGTTTTTGTTGTGTATACTGTATAAGCTCCAGGGTTGATAAATCGGGTGGCGCTCTATCCTCCATCTCACTCACGCTCTTCTTCACTGTTCAAAAGCTGGCGGCCTATCCTGGGAGCTATGCTCTCTAATCCCTAGTAGCCACCCTCACGCCATATTGTGAAACAACGAGAAATCGTTCACAAATTGACGTAATTAGTAAAGGAGAAATATAAGGGGTGACACACTAAGAACAGACCTCAAAAAGTTATAACTTCTATCGATTGTTTAAATCTTGGGCCAGCTTTGAGATCTTTCCAATACGTTTCAAACCATCAAAAACCGCATGGTAGCTGACGCCCAGTTCTTTAACACTATCATTGCCAAATGCCTGGTTGATGTGCCTGGGCTGTTTTGACAGCGCTTGTGCTCAGTTTGAAATCATGGAGAAAAATTGACCAAAATCGCTCAACGACATCATATAGTAGCAAGATACAGTAGTATGAATATTCATCGAGATGTGGAGATGTGACATAGATCAATGAAGACTATTTTCAAATATTACTTTGGAATGCAATATTTTTCAATGGGTTCCTTAAAAATCAGTACATTAGCAAATACTTCGACAGGTTGAATGATTAGGGACATTCAAACTAGAGTAATATATGTAGGATAATGTTGTTTATATACTTTACGCACTCCGTAGTTGGTTGTTTTTCACAAATGGAAAAAATTGTTGTTATACATTCGTCAGGAAATTTTACTTCTCAGAAAAAGTCATGCATTATCTGAAAAGAAGGCAACATTTAATGAATTTTATGAAAAAAACTCTTCATCACATGGAGAAAATCGCAAATTAGAAATTGATATAGGTATACCCCTATATTTTCAGAAAGTTGTTGATATCTGCTATTTACGGAGACGGTATCTATGAGATCGATGGAAATTTAACTCACAAATATCAAAAATAAACTAGGCTTTCCATGACGGACTGTTATGAAACTAAATTTCTACATTAACCACTGAACGAGATTGGTTTTCTGCAGGTTACTGGAGCTTTCACTGCAAGGCAATTAGATCTTTTGATAATCGTCGTTTGGATACTCATCAATTGATACTTATATCGTACTATGAAGTTCAAGCGGCAATCAACATCAATCAATCAAGAAATCATCAATTTGTTTTTATGAGACTTTTTTGCAAGCATGAAATCGTCACACACAACATGTAAAATGTGATACAATCTGGAATATACAAAAAGTAGGTACATAAACAAATACATAATTCAATAGTAGTTGTAGGAGATGTCCATATAAAACAAAAACCAAAACAAGAATTGTTTAAACAGTAGAGTAGTAAACAGATAAAAATAATGATGTCAAGCAACCAGATCAGTTTGAAAATATTCTTTAAGTGAGTAAAAGGCATATGTTAGTGTCACAATTCAAAATATACATGCATATCACAATTGACATTTGTATTTCAGTGAATAACTGCTTACATCATATTTTTTGACATGTGGTTCTTAATAGAATTGCTTAGCAGACTAAGCAATAATTTAGACTTGAGTGAACATAGGCATAGTAGTAGCTTGATGAAATATTAATGGAAACAAAATTTCTCAGATTCCAAATAAGAAAACTATGTTTGGATTATGTATTAAAAAGAGAGTCAATATGATCATCAAGTTCAGTATTAGTGAGAAAACAATGGCATTTTATTTTTTGCTATTTAGTACGAGGAGGCTTCTGGAACAGTAATTAAGCATATTTGCAACTGCAATATCAGCCTGGTCAGATAAACCTTCACATGAAACAGAACTCAATATAAAGTACGTGTCATCGACAAACTGTACAGTACAATGTTGTTGATTAATATTGGAGATATCATTGAAGAATAAGAGAAAGAGAGTAGGACTTAGGACGCAACTATGGGAAACACCTGTTGGGTTGTTACGACTTTCAGAATTGATATATACCCGATTTGAGCCTAACATTATCAGATTTTGATTTGACAGTCAGATGTTACCTAAAACTTTTCTTCAAATCAGTTGGTGATACTTTGAAATAAATTTAAACTTCCCTCACTTCTACAAAAAAATTGTTAACATAACAATAGCTGTGTTATGAAATGGAAATGCAACGAAATGAATTGAAAAGAAACGAAATGAAAAAATAATAACTTTCTTTTTTTTACATGTTGCCCATTCTTTTTTGGGTATGAAACTAAGATCGACAGCTCCCCCTTAAACATGTTATTTTCAGTCTCATTTGTAGATTCTGTTATTATTAGCGATAGCTATTATGTGATTTTGCTTCGAAGCTACAAATGATCGTACTAATATGATATCAACCAATTTGGTTGACTCTAAAGTTTTGTCCTGTTTAAATGTAAAGTGTTTTGTAGTAATTCATTAATTGATGCTGTTGATTTTTTCCAGATGAACTTCTATCCCATGTCACTCATATTTCGATTAACGATATCGAAAAACTTCGAGAGTCAAGAGCTGTTGCGCTTCATATTTCCAAGGCTTTTGATCGTGTGTGGCATAAGAGTTTCCTGACCAAACTTCGATGCTATTACTTGTTGTTGGATAATTTTTGTATATGACTCTTCAGCTTCCTGAAAGAACGTTCCAGCAAGTGGTCGTCGATGGATACCGCTCGAATACTTTTACCATCAACGTTGGTATTTCCCAGAAAACTATATTGTCTCCAACCTTTTTTTTATCGTATATCAATGACTTATTGGAAAAATTGAGGAATTCAATATACTGCGTTGCTGATGACAGCACATTTGTCTCATTTCATTTGGATTCCAGGAATCGGCTGCGGATTCACATCTTCACCGGCAGCAGAAGGTCGCATATCTTAATGAGGATCTAGAAGTGATTTCGAATTGGGGTGAAAGGAACCCGGTTCAATTCAGTGCTACAAAAACTCAGGAATTAGTTTTCTCCAAAAAGGTGAATGTCTCCGAACAGGATATAATAATTTCTGGAAAGACACTTCCGCTTTCCGCTTCGATGAGTTTGTTGGGGGGTTCAAATGGACACCATAAGATCACCATATTATTGTGAGTAGATGGAGCTTTCTTGTACATGTGAATTTTGTACATTAGTTTTTTTTTCTAATTTATTCAAATGAAGGTAATTTTTCTAGTAGTTTACATATGTCATTCAATTATATTCCGACATTTCAAATTGGCTAATACGTTTCGGAATAATGAAAGTCAGAACCAAGAAATATTGCTTACCACATTCCAACAAACTTCAATAGATGAGCATTCTATATAGTCATTTAAATTTTACTGGAAATCCTAAATGGCCTAACTTCCACTATTAACTTTTTCCACTCAGGCGAATGGCACTACAAATATAAAACCTTTTTCCTCAAGCCATATAGAACATAAATATTTCAATTGGAATAGTTCTCGCGGGAGAAACATTCCCATATCGCTTTGACTCAATAATGGGCTATTTCAGCACGTCGCATGATTTTCGCAAAAACTTATTTCTATATTCACATCACAAACGATTCAAATCTGTGTATCGCGATACATGTCTAGACACAGACAACGGCGTAGATATTTCTTTGAATGCCGCACTTATGGATTGTACACAATTTCATGGAAATCGCTGGAATATCGTAGTGCTCGGTTACTATTGAGGTAAGTCGAATTCTTTTGATAAATCTATATTTCAGACACTCCCAAATTATATTCCAGACATATTGGTGAGATATTGAAGTTTATTCTGTGAATCTATATGATATTTTCAATTTAGATTTTTTAGGTTAAATCTATTATTTAAACAGAAACGTGATTTTTCTTCGACTTTTTTTTAGTATATTCACCTTACACAATCTGAGAAACTATAAAACTTGTAATTCGAACTTTCGTTCATTATTCAAAAAAAATGAAGTGAATTCAATCCCAGGAAGTCGAAATATATTTTTATTACTAAATAATTAGTCTGGACCCTATCTTATATGAACTCATATTTTCCTATTCCTGCATTGTCATTTCCTTAATATCACTTCCAGTCCTTGTATTCTCAACTCCATTGGATTGATATCAAACTTGTTACTTGTTCATAACTACTGTTCTTATCTTCTATTGTATTTATTCTGAACTTTGTGATCTGACTATTCTCCTGCTCATACCTTCAGATTTTTTTTCAGTTCATTTCTCTTTCCAGGGTTATATCAAGTCCTGAAATCATGCTTATTATTTTTTATTTTAGTATTTCCTTCTCCTTCTTTAATGTTGTTTCCATTGTATAGTAGTTTTTACCTCTTGATATCTTTCTTTTTTTCCGCTTGTGTGATAAATCTTACTTGAATTTTTTTTTCCGATTTTTCCTATGAATAATCCGTGGTAGTTGAAATTATCGACATTTACAATTTTAATTTTTTTTAATTTCGAAGTCATTCCATTCTTATTCTTGTGTTTTCACTTATTTCCTTTTATTTCATTTCATTTTCATTCATATGCAGTTCATATTTCTTTGTTTCAGTTTCTATTTATAAATTCCTCCAATTACAACAGTTTTGGTTTTACCCATTACTTGCCATTACTCGAATATTTTGTGTAAAACTCTCATTTGACTTGATATTGGTTTTTCTCAATATCTGTTCCAATTGTGTTGGATATACGAAAACTTCATCTTTTTTGTTTCGTGTTAATCTTCTGTGTTAGTTTTGTGGAAACTTCGCTCAGTGGAAACTTCGCTCTTTTGTTTTGATCAGTGTCATTTTTCTTAAATTTTTCAGTATTTCAAATATCTCCATAAAAATTTCTCAATAGTTCAAAAAAAACAATAGATAACAAATTTCATATTTTCGTCAAAGCTAGACACCTGCTTGTCCTTTCTGAGAATTGAAATTATTATTGATGAAAAGAATATGCTAACACTTAGATACAAAATGATGACAAGACAACAAATTATTCATTATTTTTCATCTTCATCAAAGCTGGATGAACATTTGTTTTTCCTGAGAATTAGTGATCAGAAAAAACCTGATAAGAAACATTTGAGGTAGGGAGAATACAAATGAAGTTTCCGTTTGGTACAGAATATCTTGATGAGAATGGGAATTATAATTTTATAATTGAGTATTGAACTTTTGTTTACATCGCATCAATCCATGGTATTTTTCCTTAGACAACTTCAAATTGAATTTTTCAATAGAAAAATTTCCAAGAGTACGTAATCATTTTCTATATCTTGTTTAAAATTTTGTATTTAAAAAAATTCGCATGTGATATTTTATTCGTTTCAAGAAATATCTTCCATAGATTGTACGTTCCATTAGTTATCTGTAAAAATTTTGTCCTTCAGAAAAAAAAAATAAAAAAACGCAATATCCGTATGGACTGAATCCTTATTTCTATCAAATTAATTTGTGAATACTTGTAAGTTATACTCACTTCTTGGCCATTAATCTTCCAGGATAGAATAGGTTCAGGATCTGCAAAATCCGATATACATTTAGCAGATACAATATCTCCTTCCAAGTAAGATGACGCCAAGCCTTCTATTTTGGGCTCCGATCTGGGTAGAGCTGAAACAAAAACGGTTTTTTCAGTAAAACTGAAAATTCGTTTACTAAACGTAGAGTATTTATTTATGATAGATGAACAAATACATCAAACCATATATTTTCCAGTCAATTTCCAGTCAATATTCCCGATTCATAAGTGGGAGCAGATATAATTGGCTCTTATGTAGATTTGTACTCAATAGGGTCAGAAAAAACCTAATAGCCTGCCACTGGAAAGCGTTGTCCTATATCAGCCCGATTACATCCATCTTCAATAAATCCCCGATGTGGTCACTTCTAAGGGTTAAACGGACCCTACATTCGCTGTTGACCACTATCGGTGGGTATCGTCCTTCACCTAAGACATTGTTAAACCCTCCGAATTCAGGATTTTCTTTTGGTCGAACTGCAAAAGGGGAAAAGGAGAAAGTAAGTGCTCTCTAGAAACTGGGAACGCAATCACATCGGTAATATAATCCATGACGCTAAATCCTTTCTAAACCGACGAATGCTTTTTTGGAGCCCCCTAAGTTGCGGATGTCGTGTTATCTAAAAGGGGATAGTTTCAGTACGGGCTGGATACATACAATCAGAAAAAACATCAAGGGATTGCAGAATCAACCATTGCTGTAGTTTTCAGCGAAAGATTCGAGGGGTTATTTGCCTTGAAGTGACGCTGCAAAAGTGAGGAATAATAATGAAAATGCTATTTTGTATTGAGAAAAAAACTCCAATTCGAATAAAAGTTTGACATTGACTACTTATCATGATATTGATTATTTCACTGGAGTTCCGTTTCCGATGTGGTGGTGGACAAAGACGGTACGTGGACGCCATTTTGGGAGACGGAATTCAGTTTGTGTTGTGATGTCAGCCGTTATGTAACGAGCCAGCAATCGTAAAAATAATAGTGTTAATGAAAATTTTTTGTGTTTGTGTAAAATATTTATACCTGCTCTCATTCACGCCGGTTAGAGGCCGGGGTGGACCGGATGTCCACGTTGGAGTGGGATTGCAACAATATTAGTTTATGAAAAAGTTATGGAGAAGACAATAGTTTTATTTCCAAGAACAGTAGACCTCATTTAGAACACAGACTTGCAAACTGCAAGACAGTCTTTGTCCCCCGACAAAGCTTTTGTTATGTAACAGCCAGTTACGTAACAGGAGGACATTGGTCAAATGCGCTTGAAAAATAGGAAACAACGACCATCCAAAATAGAGAGAGAGAGTGAAATATGCTCATGATGTTTCAATCCGCAACATTTTCGGAAAATGAGTGTTATTTACATAAAACCATGCAACCATGTCGAACATGTATGTATCTAGTTTCTATGGAGTTTCATTCAATACCATCGAAACTTGAATGTACCAAAGCACGGCTTTCCTCAATAATGAAATCTACTTGGGAATTTCCATCCTAACCTTTCTTTTGATATTAAACTCGTAAGTGATTTTCCGATATATACACTCCACCTCAAAATACCAATAAAAGTTCGTTATACCACACTTCAATATTGGGTACTCTTCCGTCTACTCAAAAATTAGATGAAATATTCCTAAACCCACAAATGAAATCAAAATTTCCTATGAACATCGCGAAATGGAGTAAGGGGATTGATCACTTCTCAACTGTCTCAAAAGATGCAGAGGAAAATAAACAAGAGCTGGAAATATCTTTCTCTCCCAAATTCGAAAAATCCACCATGGATATATCTGATTCAGTTTCAAGGAATTTAACTTCAAATTTCTCATTCCGTTGGTCCAATGATAGGAAGAAATATTGCATCCGTGATTACTGGAAAGAAAACAGTGGTGGCGAACGTATCACCAACAGCTACACACAATTAGATCAGTGATACGTTCCTCAGTCAAAACCCTTGGGCTTAATGGGTTGAAAAATATTGGCAACACCTGTTTCATGAATAGTGTAATCCAATATGTATCCAATACGAGATGGTTACTGAAATATTTGAAAAAAAATTAGTACATGAAAGATATCAATACTAATATTTCTAGTAGCGAGGGTGTTTTAATCAAAGCTTTCACAGAAGTTATCAAGGAATTGTGGTCAGAAGATTCATCTGATAGAGCGGTGAACACAGTCTCCTTGAAAAGTCAGACTCAGAATTTTGCCCCTCGCTTCATGGGTCATGCGTATCAAGACGCCCAGGAAGTTCTTCGTTACCTTTTAGAATGTTCACATGATGACGTTAATAGAGTTATTGAGAAACTTCAACCGACCTTAACGTAACGATCCATGAGTTTCCCTGTATTTTAGTCATCCATTTTAAAAGGTTTTCTCTAACAGAAATATTCAGAGGCAAGTTAAATGTTGCATCGATTTTTCCTCTAGATGGGTTAGATATGAACAATTATGCAGCAGATAATGTGACTCCTTGTCGATATAATCTATATGCACTTTCTAATCACAGTGTGTCTATCCATAGCGGACATTATACAGCATTCTGCAGGCATCTTTATACTGGCATGTGGTACGAATACAATGATTCACAAGTGTCACCAATTTCACCAAAATCGCTTGTGAGTCGAGATGTATACATCCTCTTTTATGAAAATGAGAAAACGAGTTCGCACCTTTGAACGTTTTGTAAAGTTATTTTTGAACTATTCATTTTAATGTAATGTATTGTCTAGTTAAATTTATTTTTGTTACAGTAAAATTTATAACATTATGCGAGCGTCAGAGATTGTGTTGCACTATCACACATTGTGTGTAGGATTTACGAAATATATCAAAATATTCTATTGAAATGCAAGAAATCTAGATATCACTCTCCAAAGTCGGAAGGAAATATTTTTTGGGCGAGATTATGTTTTATATTAGAAATCATTGATTTCGTTTTACGTATTATATTATATGATCGTTTCCTCGTCCATTTTCATTTTTTCAACTCATGGTATTTCCATTTTTTTTATCTTGCTCGTTTCATCCTGCATTTTTTATTATTTTCCTTTCACCAAGTCTTTTTACTTTTTTGCACCTCAGAAAGGTCGGTCGGTAGCCAGGCGGTTCGACGTGGGTGCTTTGTTCACTCAGTCAATTGGCCATGTGTGCATCGATAGTTCAAACACCAGGCTGGACGCTCGATTTCCACTTGCTATCGTCCAACCCGTGTTAGGAATCACACTTTGAAAAGAAAGAACTTATTAGTCCTCATCTCGAACAAGTTTCGACTTCTGAGGGTTGTCATTCGTAGGGGTGCGAGAGCTGGTTAACGAAAAAAACATATTTCAAACATATTATCTATCTTCATCATCTGGCCGTTAAAACTACATTGAAATATTCTCATTGTACTAATTTATATCAATGAATCACTAAATCATTGAAATTTTTCAGCATCCTTATATTATCTGTCTTCATCTCCAATTGATTAGAATTGTTAATAATAATTCACTCCCTATGATTTCACTATTATCCACTATGAATTTCTATCAGAACCGAAAAGTTTCCGAGATCATACCCAAAGCAACGATGTTTCGACCTACCATAAGCTCATCAGGTCCAATTCAAAGGAGGCATCTTCCCTAATGAAGACGCTACCTATGGGTAGATCAAAAGTGAGTAGGTCTATGGCTCACACCTGGTCGATTAATTTTTATGAAGGGTAGTCTTACGGGTCAGATAGTAAGAGTACGGCTCTGACAAAAGACTGAAAATCTGATTCGATCCCCAGCGGGGCAGGCACAAAGTATGTGCTCTGCTGTTTCATCATTTTTCCAAACAGATGCGACATGCACTGTCTCCGACAGTCCAAGTCTCTGCATATGATGACTCAAATAAATGACAGTGACTTGTGAGAAGGTCTGGTAGACATCGTAGTTTACCTCTACTGTTTTACAACAACTGTTTGTTATAGACTTTCGAAAGGTTAATAAACGGTTTGAAGTGAGCCAGTCCTGGAAGATTCTGTCGGAAGTCCATAAATATTCTTGCCATGCAGGTGTTTAGTGGCAGGTTCTGGCCCGATGAAGCTGCTTGCAGCACCCAGCAAGGGAGTCAGTACCCTCATTGCCTTCCAGGCCAGTATGGTAAGGAATCAAGACTAGAGACAAACTGGTAAGTCTTCTCATCGAGGAGAGTCGTTATTGATAATTTGCTACCAATTTAAACGTTGCTCGGTAGGGGCCAAGAGCTTCCACTGCCGCTTGACTGTCCGAAAATATTTTCATTGCATGTGTATGAGGTTGGTTTCTTCCAGTCTCTCTGCACACTATTCAGAAGAATGAATTTCCTCTCAAAATACAGTCGCATAGGTTCCTAGGCAGGTTGACATCTCTGTCCAGGGTCTGCGACTGAAAACACCTGCACCAGAACCTGAAGGTGTTTTTGATCCATCTGTGAATCAACAACTACCTGCTCTCAATATTTCCTTCTCCCTGAGGATCCAGACCTCTCTAGTTAAGAACAGTATCTTATAAGGCAATTCGTAGTTGTCCTCTGACTTTATGCCTCCAGCATAAAGTTAGAGGATATTTCCAGAATGCTGTGGTTTCCAATGTCAACCAGCAGTATGTTACACCCTGCATTAAAGTGATTTGTGCAATTGGCAGTATGCAATCTATATGCAATTCATCCAGCCTTCCTACAGAAAAATGCGAAGAGGAGATCTAGGAGAATTTCCATGGCCGCTGGCGGTGTGGTACTGATGGAACCACTGATGGCCAGACAAGCCTGTCTCTGTAAGCCAGGAAGTATCGCCTGAGCCGTTTTCTGGACCATCTATGGAATCGAATATCAGAAAGTAACGAAGCTCCCTGAGGTGCCTTGTTCCACCAACAAAATTACCAAACGAAATCAGTTCTATGTAGATTTCTTTATAAGGTAACTATTCGGAACCAGGGCTGTATTACTGGATGAACTGTCCTCAACTGTCCTAAGTTGGAAACATCAGGATACAAATCATTTCTCAATGATGTGAACCAAGTTCGCATCATCAGGAAACTGGTCATTGTACTGAAAACTATACAGATGTATTACTGGGTTCATTTGGTACACTTTTACACAATGCCATTTAACATTTTTTCATTCCGTTTGCTCACTTCTCGTGCTGAATGAAAAATTTAATATTTTGAACATAATTGAGTCATATATGGTGATTCAGAGATGGGTAATTTTTTGGGTAATTTTTTTGTCATCAATGTGTCTATAAAAACTGCCTCTGTTTTATTTGTCCTAATGATAGTTAACCTTAGTCTCAACACTGGACTACTTGAAATAATAATAATAATAAAAAAAAGCATCCCTGTTCCGTAGGAAAGAATTATGTTTGGGGATGATGAAATATACTTTTGATGCACTGTTTAGAACCTTTGGTGTAGTAACGACTAATACTGGAGTTTTTTCCCAACACCAAACCGTTATTTTAACACCTTGACACGTGTTTCGATTATTAAGTGATCATCTTCAAGTAGGAGATCAAAGTTGATCTTTCTCATAGAGATGATCGCTCAGTAATCAAAATACGTTTGGAGGTATTAAAATAACGGTTTGGTGTTAGGAAAAAACTTCAATAATATCTATGAAATATTTTGATCGAAATGAAAGATGTTCTCAGTTTATTTGTCAAAAATTTCCTACAGTAAGTATTAAGATATCTGTTAGTTTTTATTCAAATAGGTCTTATAGAAGTCAGCTCACACAGATGGCACCACCATCTATGACTCAGGTAGAAAAGTTGCCCTTTGTGATATTCTTCGAAAATTCAGGCTGCAATGTGAGCTCTATAATATATCACATTCACAACCTGATGGATTATTTTCAATATAATCTGAAAGAATTTAGCAGGAAGCGAGGAAAGCGCTTCCATCAGGATATAGAAACGATGGACAGTTGTATCCAGGAAGATGATAGGCTCATATAAAGACAGACTATAACTGGAGACTTAGACGTTATCGTCTGAACCAAAATCAAGAAAAAAGCAATTTGTCTATAAAAGTTCCTGAGTTCCTTTTATCTGTCAATTTTTCTGTTCATCACATGAGAAAGAGCTGATCCGGAAACACTAACATCTGTTTTGAGATTATCCTGAAAGTCATATATTCGATCCGGTCTTAGACACCTTGCAAAATATATGATATTATGTTCTTGCACCTATGTTATAAATGATACTAGAAGAGGAAATACAGAAAGCTATCTTTTATTCAACAAGGAAAACTCAATCATTCAAGAATTCATTCTTTTCGAAAACAATACAGAGGACCATTTTTCAGTTGGCACCAGCATGTCTTTGCCCATACATAAGAACAGAATATTCTATCAATTGTTATTCCTGGAATGGATCTGAATAATTTTCCAAAAATAATTAATACCTGTCATACATATTTATCCGTAACCATATTTGAAATTCACATTCAGCGAATGAATCGTTCCAAATATGTTCCCTTGATACATTATTGATGAGTGTGTTCTTGCTTTATTCATACAAAAACAAAATTATGAGTTGTATTTTTATGTAAGCTTTCACGAATGAGGGCAAACATTTGCAAATATTCATCGGAAATGAAAGTGATCACTCCTATGTTATAAGTAAAGAATTGGGTCATATACCTACAGGGTGTTTATCAAACACGTGGTAAAAATTTGATAAAGCGCACAGTGTCGAAGATACGGAGCGAAAAAAAAATCGACAATAATAATTCACTACCAAAAATTACATGTAATGTTTCTCAAAAGCACTGTTCAAAATGACCGCCACTCAGATGGAAGAATCCAATCCTCTTGAAGATGATCACTAGGTGATCGAAACACGTGAGTTGAAATAACGGGCTTGGTGTTGGGAAAAAACTTCAGTGATATTTACTCAACAATTGCTCATATTAAATTGCTTTTTGGAATAATTTGATTAATAAAGTCAGAAAAAAAAAACTTTTCAGGTATTCAGAATGAATTTCTTCAATTCTTTTTTAAACAGGTAGGAGCTGTTGATATTTTCGATTTCCTTGGTAATATTAAGTATGACTTGGTCCAAAATATGTTGCTTTTCTTTGTCCTGTGGTTTTACAAAATCGTGATGTATTCAAAAAGTTCCCCATTTCCTAGTATTGTAGGAGTGAGTGATTGGTTTTATTTTGTTGTGTTACATCAATGAGTACGCTTATACAAAAAACTTGTCAAATAACACGTATACTTCCTTCTGTAAATAAGGCCTCAGTTGGATGAGTTGGGATTATACAAGTTCGAAGTACAACATTTTCAAATGCTGATTGTGAAGAAAGCTTATCAACTTATTGAATGTAGAAAGTGTACCTCTCACCTTTCTGGATCATTTCTTTCACCTGTAGGTGCCATCAAAAATGCCTATCTAAATAGATACCTAGATATTTTATTGATTCGCCTTCAGATATGTGATTATTTTTTCCTATATTTGAGTTTTCCATATTGGATAATGTACCGTAGTATAATGTGAAGGGCGAATATTCAGTTTTTTCAAAATTGATCGTGAGTTTATCGTGATAAACGCATTTTTCAATCTTGAAGAAATATTTTTCTGTAGACGTTTTATAGTTGGTTCCATGAAGAGTCGGTATACGAAACAGCCATATCGTCAGCAAAGATCAAAATTTCACTTTTTGTGGATATCTATAGCAGCTCATTTGAATATATTGTAAACAAGATTGGTTCTAGAACCGTTCCTTGCGGAACACCATCAGTAACAATTTTTGGATAACCCATAATTTAATCGATAATGACTCTCTGTTTTCGGTCCCATAAGTAGCTTTCGGAAACTTCGTAAGCTTTCCCGCGTATTCCACAGTTCTTTGATTTTTTAGGGGTTTTGTACGACTGGCGGTATCAGAAGTTTTGGAAAGATCAACGAAGATGCACATCGCTGGAATTTTTTGTCAAAAGTTTCGTACATGAAAGTTGTTAGATTTTGTATTGTATCTTTCGTTGATCTTTCCCTTCTGAATCCGTATTACTGATCAGATATTCATTTGAATTCTCTCGTGAAATTCGTTACATTTAGAATTTTCTCTATTACTTTGACTATGTTTGAGATTAGTGATACACCAACTCACTGAATTACTTACTATTGTTTTGCTTCTACTTTCGAAAAGTGGTTTAACCATAACAATTTCAAATATTTTGTTGAATTATTTTGATTTTTCGTTCAGCACAAAAAAGAGACTTCACTTGTTTTTATTCTCACTCAACTCTGAAAGATTCGAAGCAGCGTGAGATATATCTGATATGGCATGTCTTTGTCACAAGACGTGTGAAATACCACCCTTTTATGATGGCACTACACGCTGTGCTCATGAATCTCAAATCAGTATTATTTTAATTCACCCCGTTGATTACATCACCTCGACTAACGCTGAGTATAACTAACTTTGCTTATATTAACATGGTCCATTACCTCTATGAGTGAACCCAAAACGACCATCGTCGCTTCTACTCCAGGAAAATTAACACAGAATATATGAGTAATTTTGTTGATGTTATGATTCTGGAATCATGTTCAAAAAATTAAATATCAACCTGTGGGCGAGTTATCCAGAAATTTTCGGATTTTTACCATATTCAATAAAGGGATTTAACTTTGATGAAATGAATAAAAACCCTTTTGCCACTACTTGATATCATTCATATGAACAGCTTCAGGTTCAACCCCATCATCTAGTACAGTGTTTCCCAAACTTATCTAAAGCGCGACCCCTTTTTGTTAAAAAAATTGTTCACGAC
>WOGN01004191.1:0-10249 GCA_015342105.1 Leptinotarsa texana
GTGTTTCTCCATTATCTTTTGTCTCGATTACATCATCTTCTTTCGAAAAGCAAATGTGTATCATGTTGTGTAGAATCAGTATTTGAATCGAATTTATTATTGCCGGATGTCCCAGTTTTTACATTTGGTGATGGTATAGTAACATAATAACAAGTGCAATTTTCTCTCAACAGTATGATCTCTCTCTCTCACAATATCTCCCTCTCACATTCAGAAACTTAGAAATTTAGGAATTATAATCATAAAAAGTTTTTGTGATTCAATCAATAGTGCCACTCATTCATCTACTTGTCAACGCTCCACCTCCATCTATAAAAACAAGAAATGACTTCCATAAACCACCTCTGCGAGCATAAGCATATAAATTTTAAAAAACAAGCTGCAAATGGTCTCGCCAGGCTGTAAACCACCCGAGTCGACAATAAAAATATTCAAAGGTGATGACTCCCACTTTAGTCACATACTGAATATAGCCATAACATTTGCAAGTAAAATGCTATAAACGTCCGGACTGAATGAATTCTTTGTTTCGCTTTTTTTCTCCCTTGTTTCAGTGCAGCATTTTGTTACTTATTTTACTACGATTTTACTGTATTGATGCTTTGATGTATCTGTGGAGAAATGTGAAGCTCAGGAAAATTGTAGTAATCGCACATATTCGTTGAATTTTTTGAATATTGAATTTGTAAATCATCAGTTAATGATATTTATTCACAAGGACTTTTGACTGAAATTCTGCTCAGGAATGAACTCTACCTACGAATACTATTCTGTCAATAAAAACGGCACGGATCTGATATTTAGGTGTGAAAGAAGTGACAAAGATGGATCTGTATTTACTGGCTTTTGAAATGATAGAGGCAAAGATATTATGAAAGAGAATTTGAATAATAATAACTAAAATTGATACAGAAAGTATGCGCGACGCTGACTAATCAGGACATTCGTGCATGTTGTTTCTGCAACCTTGCTCAACCTTGCACTTGGTTATATCATACTGATGACAGCTAATAAGCGAGAAATGAGCCACATCTATCTAAGAATAATCATATTGACCACGTTTACATGTTATTGAACACGAGTTTATAACATGTATTGTCTGGGAACTACCGAAGTTCATCCAACATTATGTTTTGAAACGTTTTGCATATGGTTGGTAGTTTTCAAGTAGTCATCAATTGATAATTCTGAATCTCTTTCTATCTGATTTTATCTACCATTTGCCGTTATTAAATTGACTCAAGCAGCAGTAAATTCTCATCCCGTTTGATTTAACATCATTTCATGGGAATTTTTACGTTGAATTATCACAACACGACTCATTGAAAGCAATTTCATAATGCCAATACACTTTCTGAATGTATTATCGTTGTCAAACCGCTTCAGTAGTGTTTTAGCAGGATGATGTTTATAGGCAATAATCTTGGTTTCAGTAACATTCTTTGACAGTATGTCATGTGAACTCGGTCTTTGATTTATGTTTTAAGTTGGTCACACCAATCTCTCCACATAGAACTCAATGGCGTAGATGTTCAACTGAAAAACGATTCCCGTCCAGGGTCTACGAATGTATATACAACTGTGTCAGAACCTTGAGCTGCTTTCGATCCATATATCCACCAAAAGCTGTCAGTTTTTTCTCTTCCCTCTTTCTCAATGCTCCCCATAAGCTTATTTTGTACAATTAGCAATGTGTACAATTCTGTATGTTGTCTATTTCCGCTCTCTTTCTCCAGAAATATGTGAGAGGTGAAGATCTAGCAAGATTTCCATGGTCACTTACGATGTGGTGTTCAACGGGAATAGGAAATTCTGTCTCTGTATACTAGAAGGTTTCGCTTGAACTACATAAGGTAAAGCTTTCGATTACCAGACAATCACACAGTATGTTATCAATGGTCTAAGAATCATCACACATATACAATGGATCAGTCCTTTGACATTACACATATCCTTTAAAGAGTCCATAAATATAATATGGCTTTCATAAAACCTTTTCCAGGAGAGCGTTTCAAATGTGCCAAGTCTCTTGAACACTTTATCTTTCTGAGGAAGAGAGATAAATCTCCAACATTTTTTCTATGTTCGATATCGAGGTTGCAAGTGATGTTTGCGTCTCCAATCAGGCGAATATATCTTTTCCGGATGGAGTCCAGCGCCTTCAGCTTTTGCTTGGGGACGGTTCTCCATACATTAAACATTACTTCAAAGAAGGTCTGATCTGAGCTTCGAAAAGCATCAAAAGTTGCTGAGGTTTCAGGTTTGGAACAGTGTTTTCAGGAGCAATCTTAGCAATTCCAGTGATTGTATTCCATGATTGTACCAAGTCATATTGGTGTCCATTCCAACCCCCAACAAATTAATAGAGAAAGATCAACCTCACTATTGGAGAAATCTGTACAAATTTGTGGAATTCAAATCCATTCCGTTCTAGCAGATTTGCGTAAGCTGAATGTATTTTCGACCACTCCAGTACATGGATCATTGATCACGAAGGAATCCCTCGAATATACGATAGTTTCTACTGAAAAAGTACTTCCATAATATGAGTTGGACTGGTACAGAAATATCTGGCAACCCCACATTCTCGATTTGTTTGAGGATTCGTCTGAATTAATCACTTTTGAACTGGTTTGTGGAATTGGAAAAATTTTGAACTGTTCCGTCAGTTGAACTGTTCCGTCAAAGTATTTTTCACGTTTTCTTTTGGGAAAGGCGAGTCTAGAGGTCCAGATATATGGGAGTGTTCGTTTGACTCCTTCTGCTTTAGATGTTTCGGTCAAGTCTTTCAAGCACTATCACGTCGATAAATGCCTCAAATACACAAGTAGGCAATATCTCAGCAGGATAGTTTCGAAGGTCAATAACCGAAGGTGATATTTGTGTTGAAGATTCGTGTGAATTAATCAGTTTTGAACTGGATTGTGGAATTGGGAAAATTTTGAACTGTGCCGTCAGTTATTTGCCATTCCATGTACAAAAAGCTTATTGTAGAGACAACTGTCAGTTTCGTGAATGTTTAGCAGACCTGGAATTTTGAGTACTGTAGACTTAGAAACCTGCCGATTCCTACCCACAATTGGTAATATTTTTTGAAAGTGTTTTTTACGTTTCCTTTTGAGAAACGCGAGTCTAGAGGTCCAGATATATAGGAGTGTTTTCGTGTGACTCCTTCTGCTTCAGATGTTTCGATCAAGTCTTTCAAGCACTATTACGTCGACAATTGCCTCAAATACACAAGTAGGCAATATCTCAGCAGGATAGTTGCGAAGGTGATATTACATCGCGAGATATTTCACAGTTCTATTATGCGAGTTCCCGTCACCACTTGCCGAACTCTATTCCGATGTAGCCTTTGTCCCCGATTTCCGAACCGAATGCAACACCTGCAAAGTTTTGCGACACAATGAAAACCCCTATATATTCCCGAGCTGGACGTTATTGAATATGCAAGTGACGTATATAATGAGATATTGCGAATGTCAAATTGCCGCGGCGCTGTCAACTGTATCAAAGCGACTTGCACTTCATCGACTCAATTCAATGGGTTTCTCGTTCTGTAATTATGCCACGTGGGGCGATAGAGGAAACTTTCTGAAAGCGACCGGTGCCCTTTCTGAGGTGAGGAATGCAGCTGGGAAATTAAATTTCAGAGTTCCAAGTAGAGAAGTCCGCCGTATACAAATCGAATGGTACGGCTCAGGAGTTCTGAGAAGATTCTGAAACTAGTCCATTTATCGCTGAAATTAATTGCTGGTTTTGTCAGTTTAAAAAAACAGTTTTTAATAATTGATTTTGGATAAATTAACTATTTGTAATACGTTCTATCGTAACTCGTTACGATCTCTTTTGAAATCATAACAAACACCTCAACAACCCGAAAGTTTTCTGGCATTCATATTGTCTATTCATGATAATAAATATACTGTAATGAATCTGAGGCCGACCCTGACAGTTGCTGCACGCACCGGGATCGTGACAGCAGCAAAGAATGCGGTTAGACAAGTTGAGAAAACTCCGTATACGTCGAGGAACAATCTACAATGTTCGTTGCCGCAATATAAGCGGCCTCCCGTCCCTAGGTAGGCAGTCTGTACTTAGAAAGCGAGTTGTTAACTAATTGTGAATATAAATTTAACGTGTGTAAATAAATTAGTTACTGAAATATTGTAAAAATAAATTNTTGTTAACTAATTGTGAATATAAATTTAACGTGTGTAAATAAATAAGTTACTGTAATATTGTAAAAATAAATTAGTTTAAGACAGTTAGTTCGTTAATTCGTTACAATACAATTTTCAAAAATATTTTTTATTCCTAGACGCGTTTTACTAACACCGTAGATTTTTACAGAGGAAGCTACAGTGTTAGCGAAACCCATCTAGAAATAAAAATGTTCGTTAAAATTATGTAATTACTATCACGGCTGATGTTAATTATTTTCATCAAAATCATTCATGATCCATATGGCCTTCTTTGGTTTAAGCAGTATCCTATTTTGTTGACAGGAAACATTATACAGGATGAACCACCATTAATATACCAGGAAAAGAATTTTTCGTAAAACTCCAAAAATATGACAAATTTGTTTTCATACCGAAAATTTCGCATTTTCAACACTCCAAGCAGAAATGTGATTTTGAATTTCTTTCAAGAAATCCTAGTGATACAAACGTTTGCAAAAGTTGAATAGATGTTGATTGAAATGAAGAGAGGCAGGATGAAAATTCGATACTTACTGAAGCATACCTATTGAAACAAATTGCTATGAATAGTAAGATCGTGGTTGAACTAATCTATGACCATGAAGTTGTTAACTTCAACGAATGTACCATGTGAAGGAACAGATGATTCAGCTCTAATGAAAAAAATATAATGGAGGTTTTATATTGCCATCAAGCGTAAATTGTTTCACCTTTGAAATGAACACTCAATACCATGTTGTGTCAAAGCCATTTTCCTGATTTGTTGACAGGTTTTTATGTCGGATGTTTCTACTAGGACTACGGTAGATATTATTAAAGGCGATGGAGCAACGTGCGAAGTATTTTTATTGGCTTCTAAGCAGATACTACAGAGTTGGAGAAACCGGGGACAGTATTTTTATTCTCTATATGGAAAACTAAAAGTGTATGTGCTGTGTGAGGGTTGAACATTTTTACAGAGTCTGGTAGTAGATATAAATTGAAAGAAAGGATGTACCAGCAAACGAAGATTAATTTCTCTCAGTCCAATCATCAGTTACAGAGTTTCACATTCTGATCAGAGGAAAGGATTCAATCCGTGCTTCATAAAAACGCCAATACCGAAGAACTCAAGATGTCAGTCAAAAAAAGTTGGGGGTGTCATCCACTCGATTCATAATTCCCACAAATATTTTTTTGTTGATTTGTGCTTTCCAAATATAATTGAAACTGTTCCCAGATAAAGAATGAGAAAGATAAATAAATATAGACTAAATATCATTGATTCGATATATTGAATTTTTTCCAAGAGATTAGAGGGTCTGATACGCAGACTAGTGATAATTCAACCCCATCATATATCAGTCATTCATAGAACCCTGGCATGGGGTTCCATAATTGATTGAAGGTATTATAATTTGCTAACATGGTTACGTACAGGTCAATTTGATAAAATCAATTAACACCAATACGTTTTTTTGTGGAATCTATCTCAAATTTTCAGGACTGCTCGTCACTGTATCACTGCTTGAACTTCTACTTGCTTTTTTTAAACAAAACACAAGTACTAAAGGAAAATCCTCAATATAGAATAAAGAAAATAGTTTTGTCTAGTTTCTACTGTGTTTATTTAACGTTACGACCGGTTTCGGCTTATAAGGCCATTTTCAAGTAACATATAAGCCGAAACCGGTCGTAAAGTTAAATAAACATATTAGAAACTAGACAAAAGTATTTTCTTTATTCTATATTCAACATGAATTTGTACAAAATTACCAAGTCATCAATCGAACAAGGAAAATCCTCAAGACACTCTCAGAGCGGTGTCTGTGCGAAAGTAGCGATTCACATTGAATTTGAATTGCTGATAATTAAATCCATTTGGAGAAACGTTCTCAGGAAATTCATCCCACATAAACGCAGTTCTCTAGATGAAAGAGTTCTTAAACAGTGAAGTTCGAGGTGTACTGAGTTGAACATCATAACGATAAGCAGCCACAGTCCGTCGCGTATTTCTGATATGTACCGCTCTTGGTGGAAACAAATGTGCCAAGTCACTTGAACACTATGTCTCTCCACGGAAGAGTATCCATTGAAGAGAGACACATCTCAAACCTTTCTTCGATGTTCAAGGCTATCAAGCTTGAAAGTGACGTTCGCGTCTCCAGTCAGGCGGACGGCTTTCTTCTGGATGGAATCCATCAACTTCAAGAAATGTTTGGGGGCAGAGCTCTGATACTCCATCTGATAAACCATCAAAAATTGCTGTGGTGTGTGCAGTTCTCTGTTTGGGAACAGTGTTCCTAGCTTCTGAGAAGTAACCTATGCAATACCAGCGACATAATTGTGCCAAGACATATTGGTGTCCATTCCAACCCCCAACAAAATTACCTGACTTCATTATATGGAGTTCGGAAACATTTATCTTCTTGGAGAAAACCGATGCCTGAATTTTGTGACATTCAATTCAACCTGGGTACTTTCACCCCAATTCGAAATCACTACTAGATCCTCAATAATATATGCAACCCCCTGCTACCGGTGAAAATGTGCCTCCGTGGAATCCAAATAGAATGACGACACGAGTGTGCTGTCATCAGCAATATATTGTATATTGGATTCTTTTTTTTAGTAAAAAGACGGTTGAAGACAATATGGATCCCTGGGGAACACCAGGGTTTATGGTGAAAGTATTCGAGATATATCCATCGACGACAACTTGCAGGGAACGTTCTTTCAGGAAGCTGAAGAGCCTTACAGAGAAATGATCCGACAAGCCACAGCATCAAAGTTTGGCCAGCAAACCCTCATGCCACACACGGTCAAAGGCCTTAGAAATATCATCTTGAGTTTGGGAATAATGTGCAGCTTCAGCTATCAGATATCTGCGTCCACGATAACCTCAATGTTTATACTGACTATACTGAGACATCCTATCTAATTTTCCTTAGTTCTTCCAGTTCTTCATAGTTCTCTAACTTTTCATTCTAGCACCTAAATGATACATTTAGGAAGTGATTTAGTCGCATTTTGGAGAGAATCCGCCTTGCCCTGAATACTTGAGCAGGGCAAACGCGATCCTGATCCAGTTAACAAATTGAGAAGTCTAGAAGGCATCGAATTTTTCAGCGGTAGAAGCGGAATTCGTATTGGAATAGGAAATGTCTTATCCCACCGCCCTATATGGCTGAATCTGAAGTAATATCAGGTTCAGCTGACTACAGATGCCCTCATCTGGTGAAATTGTTGCTGTTACCAAAATGGAGATACAATTCTGTCTGCCGTAGAGGATGTTCTACAAGATTGTCCTCAGGTACAATTCCAGAGCTACATATTTCAGTATAGAGAGCTACAGGTTACATACGAGGATCAGATGAGCGCCTCCTTGGTGGAGTGTGCAATTGGTATCTTGCATCATGGAAGAGCGTCTTCCTGAAATATATTACAGAAGACATTTTTCTTAAACCACACATTTGTATTACTCACCCATCTAACGAAGAGCCGCTGACTGACTGCCGATCAGGTTGTCACTAGCAAATAAGGCAAATGAACCATGGTTTCTCAACATTGTAGTTTATATATTTATTTATTTAGCATTGCTAATACAATATGGTTTCATTACAAAAATAGGTTGGTATACAATATATGAAACATATCAATATAGAAACATCAGTGAAAACTAAATTAAAACGCTGATTAGAATCATAAATAGCTGTGTTTTTGATACATAGATATATACTATATGTATACACTTTTATAATTTCTATGGTTATATACAGAGCATAATCATAGAAAGTGTAGAGGACTTCCTATACCTAAAAACTTCTGAGAGAAATAATAGTTGCTTCGATCTATTCACTTATTGGAATTGCTCGCCTAATATATATTGACAGATACTACTTTTCAAAATATTATTAATATTACTAGATATTTCAATAAAATCTGGTAGGTTGTTGTAGGTTACGAATGCTGCATCAAAGATACCCTTTTTCGTGCAGATCAGGTTAGTTTGGCGTGTTTTTCTGGTGTGTATTATATGGATGTATTTCATTGCGAAACTTTAGGTTTGTAGACAAATATTCTGGTAACATATTGCTCATGAGTTTGTATATGGAAATCATTGTACGAAACATAACTAAATTTTAAATTGACAGCGAATTCAACTTTATTTGCATTCTGTTTTTTTTATATCTGTTGGCATTCAGTGAGAATCTCATTCATCTATTCTGTAAAATCTGTAGCTTGTGAATATCTGATTTTCTGCACATAAAGAGTATAGACGAACAGTATTCGGAATGGTGTGTGGAAGCCAAATGGAATAAATGCATCATTTCGTTTACTGTACATATTTTAACAACATCCCGGAACATGTCGAATGTAAATTATGATTTGACATTTTCCAACGTGACAATGTCGTCCCTACCTTAAATTCTCTTGGAATGACAGGTACAACCCGCAATTGTTCAAATGAGAAGTACAGGTTTGTGATATTTCGTTTGGAAGTTCTTCATTCAAGATAAAATAAATTAAAATCTTGTGGTTACCGAAATTCGATAAAATACACCCAAAAACTAAAATTTATTGCCAAACGTAATGAAATGTAGAATACGAAAAAGAACTATGGATGTTAACGAAGTAGATGTTCAATATGTTCACCGCGAACGTCTTGGCAACATCCTCATCTCAAATAAAACTGTCTTCTAAAATTATTTATCAAAATAGGGCGTGACCGACCAAATGGCAACCGTTATTCGTTCTTTTAAGTCATTCAAATCTGACGGTTTCGTTTTGTATACATTACTCTTCACATATCCCCATAAAAATAAATCTGATGATGAAAGATCAGGAGATTGCGCTGGCCATTCAATCTATCCACGCCTCTCTATCCACCGATTGGGAAATGTTGTGTCGAGGTATTGCCGGACATTAACTTGGTAACGTGGTAGTGTTCCATCCTGCTGAAAATATAAATTATCTGAACTTGGGAAGACATCATTTTAAAATACTGATATTCAAGTTGCCCTCAATAAAAAAGAGACCAATGATATGATATTCTACAATCCCTGCCCAAAAATTAACCTTTTGAGGATATTGCGTATGTTCTTGTCTCATCCAATGAGGATTTTCCGTTGATCAGTAGCAGCAATTTTGCCGATTAGCATAACCATTAAGAGACAAAGTACACTTATCCGAAAACATAACGTCTTCTAATTATTGGACATGTTGTTATCCAGCATGTCCATCATTCAATACCAAAAATAAGTTCTTCTATCAAAATCGTCTTCCATGAGCTCCTCAGTAGGTATCATTTTATAGGGATGCATTTTATTTTATTTTAATATTTAGTATGGCGATGTATGACTAACATTGAATGTAGTGGATGCCTGTTTACTCGATGTATAAGGATTTTCCTCAAACTCATCACTAATTGAGTTCATCACTCATTGCCTTAGCAGCTGCTTTTTTATCTGCTCCATATGACCAAGCTCACGAAACTACTTCTCCATTTTGTCTATTGTTTCTTGAAATATGGGCGTTAAATTAAAAAAATTCTCATGAAATAGGCGAGCTATATCCTGCTGTGTCAGATTTGAAGTTAAAAAACTTAAATTGAAATACTGAAAACTAATTTTAGGGAAGGAAAGTTTTTGACTTTTTACTATTCCATCTTCATACAAACAAAGGGATGATGGAATCTTCCAAAGAGAGAAAGGAAGTAATCAATTTGAAAATAAGTAACTCTATACATGGATGTGTAAATCATGCAAAGAAGAAACTTTCAGACACAAACTGAAAGAAAGTCCTCCTGAAAGAGCTACTTCCATATAAACATTGAATTACACGAAAGAAAACAAATTCTTTCGAAACAAATACTCCTATATGAACACTGAATTATACAGAAAATACTTTTCTCTACTCAGTTTGTATTTCAAATATTCGTCGTGGGATAAAAATCAGATATCATTTACATGAGTTCTACTTTAAATGAATGGTAACAAATTGCACTTACATGGAACACTGTCATCCTCACTAGTATACATCGATGTTTCGCCTTAAGACACTTG
>WOGN01004192.1:0-14389 GCA_015342105.1 Leptinotarsa texana
AGAGGGAGCCTGAAAATCGCCAGGCGCGCAATGGAGGGTTACAAATAAGGCAGCAGGCGCGCATGTTGATGAAAAAAATACTTTCTTCAAATGAGAAGAAATACATGTAAATTATCATGGAGGTTACGTACTCCACTATCTGCCCGCGAATAGGTCAAGCAATAATGTAGATATATGAAGAAGGTTACGAACAGCGCCATCTTCCCGCGAATAGATCAAGCAATACTATCGATACATCAAGGACGTTAAGTACAGCGCCATCTGCCCGAATTGATCAAGCAATATTTCCGATAACTCTGTCAAATACATATCCCGAGCTATAAAGTTACAAGAAAACAAACAAACATACATATATACAGGTGAAGCTCATGAAAGCGTGTTAAATATTACATGACATCCAATATTATTAGGGACGTACTGGTACTGAATATAACTTACAATTCACATTGATGTTGAATTTAATTGTGTTCAGACTCGTAAAACCATTTTCGTTTCCTTTATATTTTATTATAACATAATAATTCCTCTACTGTTTCATTATTACACGTGATCTAACAACAAATTAGTTATTGAGATTATTTTGTGATTTGGAAACAAATGATTTTTCTATCCTTTGGTAATCATAGTTTTGAGTTTTTGGACGATCAAATAGATGACATCCACGTAATAGGGTCGTTATTGCCAGTTCTTGTTGCCTATAAATAGTTTTTATTATGTACTTTGAATGACGAGTTATTTATTGAGCGCATTTTTATTCGTTTCAAATAACTATTGATGCCATTGGAATAGAACATCGTTCAAATATCCGTTCAGATCATCCAATCTAGGCCACAAGAAATTGGTAGACATCGATCCCTATGGCTTGCCGTCGACAGTGATGGCCTGGCCAACGTTGTTCTCAAAGAAATATCTACCAATGACATCGCCAGCCCCAAATTCCCATCAAAAGTGACTATTTCGAGATACATTGGATGCTCTTGGATTCCATGTGGATTGGTATAGTCCCAAATTCGACATATCTGTTTATTCACGTACCAGTTCATCAAAAAATGGGACTCATCGCTGAAGATGATTTTTCAATGTGAATTAGTGTCACATATCAACTGCTTCAGATCCCTTTCCGCAGAATCAGATCATTGTTTATGGTTGTTCATCTTTAGTTCCTTTAGTTCAGTTCAGTTTCAAGTTGTGGTCTGCAAAAGACCGAATTCTTGTGATCGACGTGAAATCGACTGCCTCGGATTCTCCTGCATACTCTCACAGACAGTGGCGATGTCTTGCGCTTTGTCGACGTAAGGAGGATTCATGTGATGACTGTCAGACTAAAGATCACCCATGAAGCAATTGCTTGGTGACCCAAAGCTTTACAGAAAATGGGGCGGGCGAAGCACACCATTAGCGGCCATGGAGATCCTGTCTACATTTTTCTGAAGGAAGCCGCTATATGGACTGAATATAGACTTGTGCACAAGTCTGCCTTCATAGTACTTTTTTCTAGTAGAGAGGACTGGATCCTCCGGAAGAAGAAAATATCAAGAGCAGATAGTTGTTGGTTCACAGATGGATCAAAAACACCTTCAGGCTCTGGTAGAGGGGTTTTCAGTTGCAGATTCAGAATAGAAATATAAACCTGCCAAATGACCTATGCGACTATATTTCAAGCAGAAATCTATGCTACTGAATTGTGTGCGGAGAGATTGGAAGAATTCAACCTCATACACAATCCAATAAACATTTGACCGTACCGTCAAACAGCGTTGAAATTTCTTGGCTCCTACCGAGCAACGTCTAAATTGATAGCAAATTGTCAAAAACTACTCTCCTCAATAGAAAAACCTGAGAAATTGTCTCTGATCTGGATTGCTGGCCATACTAGCCTGGAAGGCAATGAGGCTGCAAGTAGCTTTATCGGACAAAAACCTGTCTTTGGCATCACTTTTAGCTTTGCCAAACAAATATTGAACACCTGAATAACAAGATTTATGGACTGCTGGGAGATCCTTTCAGTTTTGTCTCACTCCAAGGCGTCTATTCACCCTTCGAATCTTGATACCAAACAGTCGTTGGACTATGGTAGAGATGAACTAACATGTCTAACAGGCCTTCTCACAGGTCACTGTCATTTGAATCATCATGTGCAGAGACTCGGACTGTAGGAAGACAGTGTATGTCGCCTCCGCTGTGCCTGCTCCGCTGGGGACCGAATCAGGTTTTCAGAGTTTGGCAGAGCCATACTCTCACCATCTGACTTGACAGACCTCTCACCATACAAACTAATCGGCTTCGTTAAGAAGCTGGGTTCATTTGGTCGAGTGTGAATAGGTGTGAGCCACAATAAACCCTATCGGGTTGCGGTGGAGAATCGGACAGACCCACTCACTTCGGATCTCACCTAACCTAACCTGGATTCACTCATCTCTGACCTAACTTTGACAGTTAATTTCGTTGCAAAAACATATCATTCCAGATGGCTGTCGAGGTATCAAGGTATATCTGTCGATTCCTGAGAAATAAAATTCGGTATATGTAATTATTTTCAATGAATGTATTTATTAGTGTGGCAAGATACTATTTTCAGGACAGTATTCAATAAATGAGTACTTCTGATAAAAATAATACTGAATTGTCTTGAGGAATTTCCTGTAAAATGAATTCACATTTCATTGAAATGTACAATTTTGTTAATGTTTGCATCAGTTTGCGAGACAGATATTTTATATCATATAGATGAAGTCTCTCATTGAATGAAAACCACGTTCTAAAAAGTAGTTTTCACGACACTAGAGTTCAGTCTTTCTCAAAATATACTTTTCTGAAATTGGTTAATAATTTCAGAGTAGTATCCAGTGTTCAATGAGCTAAACAACAGGTTGTCACCGAAAACGTCTCCTGGAAAATATGCTTCAATTTTCCTTCGATTTGAAAGAATTATGTTTTCAGGAGATGCTGTAATGAATGGAGTCTTCAGCTGAGCAAAATGCCAGGAAGTAACAAAAATAGTTTTCTAAAAATTAATTTCAATTCAATTTCAACGCGAATTAACTAGCCGGCATAACTTAGTAAATATCACATATATGAAATCCAAGTTGAAAAGTGATAACAACTGGATGGATACCTGTAATGGATATTTCAGTGGTAAATGATTGAAGTGAAAATATATTATATGTTTGATTCCTTTTCCATCATTCCCTTTTCCAGTAGAAGTTAATAAAACTTGGAGAATATCAAATTTATAATTTGCATTCATATAATTATACATTCAAGAAATCTGAACAAAACAATTACAAATATCTACCCTACGTTTAGCATCCATTGTTATGTCGTCAACAATGTAACTGAAACTCAAGCGCAAGCAAGGGGTGAAGTTTCATATTACGTTAAGGAATTCTAGTGGGATTTTAATCTCGAACACGAATCGATGCGACTGAAAGTTTGTGACGAAATTCTGGTACTATAATAGACTCTGACAACTACTGCGTGTCACATAATGGGAAGATTTCAGATGAGCGGAATAGACAAAGAATTTTGACTCGAGAACTTTCTAGTAGCATACTCTATATGACAAGGCACACTTGTACAACCAGTTGGATCTATACATTCATTTGCATAATCGGATATAGCAGAAATTGGTTTTCCAACTAGCGGCAGATACACAGTTGAATTATTTATTTTGATTGCTTCTGTGGTGTGCTATATGCGACGTCAGAGCTGTTAATAATAATGTTTCAGTATTGAGAGGAATGACGGAATAGGAGAACCGGAGCACAGTGGAGCAGGATGTGATTATTTGTTACTAGAGGTTTACATCTAAGTTTATATCCAGTTTTGAGGAAGGAATATTTTCCTTTTGCAGGATATATATTCGAAGTCTTTATTATTTATTCTCTGCAACCAATGAAATCATGACGATATTGAAGAGCAATGCAAATCCATAATTGGACTTTACATTTAGTGAATCCTCAGTTTCTACATAACAACTCGCTTGGGTATGTGAGAGATGGTTACCTCATGTAGCCAAATTGCGAGACGTCTCTTCGTGGCTGTTACGTTTTGGTATTTTTTTAATGCCTGTGGAAAAGTACCGCTCTTGGTATTTAATGAATGCACAGTCTGTGATTATACGATATTTTGAGCCAGGGCATACTTTTATGTCCGCGGATAGCTTTCACCATCAGGTAGAACCATATGAAAAAAATTTATGATTTCTCTGACTTTGTCAAATGTGTGGAGTCTTCTAATTCAAGAAAAGTGCATGTGAAAGAGATGAAACTTCAATATTTTTATGAATGGCCAGATAGTTAATCGGCGTATAAAATTAAAAAGCTGGTACCAAGACAATATCTGAAAGACACTGTTGAAATTGTAGCAACAAGAGAAAAACACACTTTGGGCTATGAAACAAGTTCTGCTTCCGAAATAATAGAAACGGATTTTTAGCTGCTCAAAGCTCTGAAGAAATTACAGCAAACAAACAGTGCAGCAGCATCACCCATACGGCGGGAGCCTCGAGGAATCAAGTGGGATAGGAAGAGAGGGATAATTCAAAAGCTGCTACCGTTGATGCCAGAAAACCGCCATTTTTTTTGGCAGAATCATGAAATAGACGATTCAGCAGACGATTTATGTAGAATCTTGTTAATAATAAATTTTTTTTTTCTTCTTTGCCTCAATAGATTTCTCTAATTTAATTCCATTTATTATATATATTTTATTATTGTGTCACAACGACTAACAAGACGGGACTTTCCTCTTTTACATTTGATTTTACTTTTTGAGTCGTCATAAAAAATTGTGTTTTCAACATACTGTAACTTTTCATAGAATGGAGTTCATAACTACATGAAAGTATTTTTTTCAACGCATGTTTTTTCACATGAAATCATGTCTTTTGTCATCGATTGTGAAATGATTGTGCAACCGTGTTAGGAATCACACGTTAAAAGGTAATACCTCCTTAGTCCTCAGCTCGTACAAGTTTCTCAACTTCTGAGAGATGTCGTTCGTATGGGGGCGATAGCAGATTAACGGAAAAACAGATTTTAAACAGTTTTGTAAAAATATGACAGTATTGCCTTAGGAAGTGTCTCTTAAGATTTCTTACTGCCGGAAAAATGCTATGCTAAAACGCACTAAGCGACATATTTATTAGTAATTACATAATAAAAATGTCCAAACTTTGTTTACGTCATTGAGGTTAAAATGTATATTACAAAAAATCATTTTTTCATAGAAATTCAAATTAAATTGGTGGGTCAGTAAAAATTGCTGTTACGTTCATATCTCAAAACCAGGACTGAGGTGTATACTGCATTTTAGACTAGTAGGGCAGTATAGGGGTGAATCGATTGCCGTTATATCTGCCAAATGAAATTAAGATATAATTAGGAGCCACTGAATTTTTAATGAGATTTCATCTAGTAGTATACCATTTAAAATATCGAACCTTCTCAGGCCCACTTGATGACTGACTAGCTGACGCAAGTATTTATATATTGTAAACATCACGTTCTCGGGATGAAAATTCATGAATTTCAGTTTTTGGAAATGAAAATCTGTGATACCTTATTTGTCAGTTGAACGGATAGAGCGTATTGTATTCAAATAAGTGGTTATGGATAATTGAAAATGATATACGAGAGTTCTTTATGAATATTACTGAATTTGAATGTGAAAGATTGAGCATTCAATCAAAAAGTTCTATGCTGAACTATATCATCTTTATAGAGATGACAACAGTAAAATAGATGGAGTTCTCAAACTGTGAAGAAAGAAAATCAGTTGTACTTTCATTTCGATATTTTTTCCTGTCACCTTATTTGTCTGCTAGGAATTGGTAACTACATAGCAGGAACTACAGCAGGAAGGGCATTGCTATTCGGAATCAAAAATGCATCACAAATATAGCCAGATCAGAGAATAGTAGTGTATAGGCTTGTAGTTGTTGTTCTTGAATATTTTTGGATGCAAAACCAGAATGAAAGCATTTTTCCGTGAAATGAATAAAATTGAATTGTAAACTCATCTCTGGTATCAAGATGATTTTCTTCAACGAGTGAATCTTCAAAAGCCATTATTATTGGGATAGACTTAACCAAAAAGGAGACTTCACCTTATCCATCACACAATATGACTTGCTCACAGTGAAGAACATTTCTCAATACTTATCAAAAAATTCCCTATATCAATTGCATTTGACGACTGATTGTCATTCTCAAAAATAACACGTTGTCAAATTCATGGAATCCTCATTATGTTCAAGAGTCCTTTGACCGTTTCCCAAAATACGACTGATAAAAACATTGGACAAATCGGGTAATGATTATTCAACTATTTATGTACAACATTCATTATAACAAACACGTTAGTATTCGTAGTAGGAGTTAAAAGGATATTATCGAAATGTGTGTTTTAGAAAATCCATCTGAGCAAGGAGGTATCACTCTTTCCAACAAAATGATGCATTCATATCATAGGTACGGGATGAGACATTAATTACCTCAAAATGAAGAATACTCGCATGAAATTCACTTTCAGATACAAATTGAAAGAAAATGCACTCCTGGAACAAGTACTTTCAAAGAATCAGTGAATTACACGGAAAAAAAATATTTTCGAAACGAATACTTTCATATGGAAATGAATCACATAAAAATTATGTTCTTCTTTTCAGTTAGAACTCTAAACATCCGTTCTGGTATTCTTTCATAGAAACGCTACAAAATATTTGTACAATATATAACTATAGTATAGAATGTCACACTCTTCTCAATTACTTGGTTGACGATAGCAAGAAAAAAATATTGAAATCTAGTGTGGAATTTTTAGAACTATATCAATGTAACAAAATTTAGAATGTTAATAATCGTACTCTAGATCACGTTCTAACAAAAACTGTCTGTAATGTTCGTGGGGATACGGATCCACTGATAAGTGAAGACAAGCATCACTCTTCCATACAACTAGATTTAATAGCCTCACAAAATCGTAATCATTTCAATAACTTCTTCCATTCTTGTGACATATCAGAAAAATTATAACTATAGAAAAGCTAATTTTCCTGTGATGTATATCAACCTGTTGACAATGAGGATTGATCCCGTGTTCTAAAATAAACAGATGAAAACATTGCATGCCATAATTTGAATAATACACTCTATAACATTTTCAATACCACTGTTCCCCAAAAATCTAATCGTGCCCATGTATATCCGCGATGGTTCACATCAAGAATAATGAAAAAGAGCAAATCGATAAAAAATACAGTTTTTCACTGGGAACAATTTATTTCGCTAACAGCTGAAGTCAAATTACAAATGAATGAAGCCTATAAAAACTTTATTGATGAGAGAGAAAACAATATGCACAGAAATCCAAGTACTTTTTGAAATTCTATTAGGAATACAAAAAAGAGAAGGAAATATTAGGGGTAGATAGTTGTTGGTTCACAGATGGATCAAAAACGCCTTCCGGTTCTGGTGCAGGTGTTTTCAGTCGCAGACCCAGGACGGAGATATCAATCTACCTAGGAACCTATGCGATTTGTATTATGTATATTATGTATGTATTTCAAGCGGAAATTTACGCTATCGAATTGTGTACGGAGAGATTGGAAGAATCCAACCTCATACACAAGAGAATAAAAATAATTCCAGACAGTCAAGCGACGTTGGAAGCTCTTGGCTCCCACCGAGAGTCTAAATTGGTAGCAAATTTCCAAAAACGACTCCCCTCGATAGGAAAACTCAACAGATTATCTCTTGTCTGGATTCCTGGCCATACTAGCCTAAAAGGCAATGAAGCTGCCGACTCTCTTGCAAAGGAGTGTGCTGTAAGCAGCTTCATCGGCCCAGAACCTATCATTGGCTTTACCAAACAAACATTGAACACCTGGATGGCAAGAATATTCATGGAAATCTGGCATAATCTTTCAGGATTGGCTCACTCCAAGGCGATTATTCACCCTTCGAAGCTTGATACCAAACAGTCGTTGGACTATGGTAGAGATGCATCATATGCAGAGATTCGGACTGTCGAAAGACAGTGTGTGTCGCCTATGTTTGAAAAATGATGAAACAGCAGAGCAAATACTTTGTGCCTTACCCGCTGAGGACTGAATCAGGTTTTTAGAGTTTGGCGGAGCCGTACTCTTATAATCTGAACTGAAAGACCACCCACCATACAAACTAGTCGGTGTCGTTAAGAAGCTGAGTTTATTTGGTCGAGTGTGAATAGGTGTGAGCCACAATAAACCCTTGCAATATAGGTATGTCCTATATTGAAGAACGGGAACGTAACCCTGATAAAAATCATAGGACTAATTCTCGAAGCTTTTCGAAATAAATTTATATGGTTTAATCTATAACCCATCAGAAATATACTATTGGACGATCAACATGGGTTCGTGAAACAAAAGACATATGTGACCAATCTGGCATGACTCTCATAACATTTTTGGATGCTTTAGACTAAACGCAATACAATGATGTAGTTTATACGGACATACAAAAAGCGTTTGATCAAAATGTTTTTAACATCCTCATTCAGCGACTATCATCATTTGGCTTTTCTGGAAGTGTCATTGTGCTTTTTACAAGCTATTTCTTCGACAGAAAGCACTACGTGGAACATGAAAGTTTCCAATCATCTTTGTGCACACCTAGCTGTGGGGTGCCACATGGCTCAAACTTGGGGCCTCTCGGATTTCTGCTTTTCATTGATGACCCGGCGAAAATGACAAACTGCCTCGAAACTTTTTACCCTGATGTTCTATGTAAAACTTTACAAAGTAATTGGCAATCATGAAGGCTGAATTTACAATATAAAATCGATTTAGTAATCTGCTGGGGTTCCAAGAATCATTTACGTTTGAACATATCTAAATGTTACATCTCATCACTTTCTATATGAAAGAATATATCAGAAATTCCCTGTTATAGATAACATTTCAATTATTCGAGTAAATGAGATGACAAATTCACTTTCACTCACCACATAGATCAGGCTATCTGATCAGCGAAGAGAATGTTGGGCTTTATCATGAGGAGTTCAAGAGTATTCAAGAATATTATTACATTAAGAATATTATTACAATTACACTGTTCAACGTCTAGGTCTAAGCTAGAATATGGCGTGTTGAAATGGTATCCAATTCACAATTAGATCACAATATATCATATTGATGCCGATGAAAAAAAATTAAAATATCATCTCTTGATTTGATATGTATGTCAAGCACCTCAATTCTAATTTTTCGATTTTTTGAAATATTTGAGTAACTGAATTTTTTATGTGTACAATGTACGATAAAGTTTTCTTGTTGAAATCCATATTCTGGTTTGCTTTCAAATAATCGAATTATGTTTTAAAATGTATTTTCCGTTTCGTTCAAAACTTTTTTCTGTACTGGATCACGGGTAATTGTAAATATTTAAATATTTCATCTGTAGTACAAAATTCCGCTAACACATATAATTCTTAAAATGTTTCTTATTTTGATATATTTTTGAACAACCCATCAAGGAGGTTACGTATAGCTGCATTTGCCGGGGAATAGCTCAAACAATAATTGATAGTTACGTACAGCGTCATCTGCCCGCATACAGATCAAGCAATAATGGATAGTTACGAACAGCGCCATCTGCCTGTGAATAGATCAAGATATATCAAGGAGGTTACGTACAGCGCCATCTGCCCGGGAATAGATTAAGCAATAATGTTGATAATTCTGTCAATACAGATCCCGAGCTTGAGAGTTACAAACATACATACATACATACAAACAAACTTACATAAATACATACAGGTGAAGCTGATATAAAGCGTGTATAAAACGAGATGGCCCGTTTCACCTGGGATACACTCTATATCAGAAGTACTTGCATTTTAAACGTATTTTTTCACCCTCATTCTTTATTGAATTCAATATTTCTCTCTGGTGAGATTGCATGGCTCCAATCCTAAAAAAACTTACGTCTGTTCCAGAGTTGTGACTTCGATAAAGGCGGGTGATACTATTTTCATTCTAAGGAGCCGTATCACTCGCAAGAATGGCAGGAGGCTGAAATAAATTGGATTGTGCGCCATCAGATTATATAGAAACGGTGTTGAAGGTTCTTCCATAAAAATTGTATAAAAATACGGGAACGCAGTTTAGACGAATGGGGTTGGTATTGTTGATAGAGGGATGAAATCGGTTCGGTCGAATGGTTTGACCTATCTCTCGATCTCATGACGCATATATTTTCCCTATTCAAAAAAATGAGCGACCAAGATTAAATCTGATTCACCAAATATCTGTTCATCAATTCAGAATTCAAAGTCAATTCAAGCAAATAATTTTTGGAAATACAATGCCTCAAGTTTTGAAGAAAAATATTCGTAAGGAATTGCAAATAATTTCATATAAATTGAAAGGGAAACTCCACGCTATTATTCATTCAACAATATATTCAATTGTTGGTAGAAAAACATACTTACAATGAATGTTTCAGGACGTTATTTTCTGTAGATATTTCAGGATTATCGAAGTGATATCACTCAATTATTATCGCCAGTTTTGGTACCTCTAACATTGATGGCAAGCTAACATAAGTTGAAAATTGGCTTAATCAATCAACGTAATCTCCATAAAGAGCCATACAATCATTTCAGCGCCGCTCTAACATTGCAATACCACTTTTGTAGAACGATTTACCTTTTGCCTCGACATAAGCCTCAGTTACAGCGGTAATCTCTTCATTTGGCCTACATTTTTGCCCAAAAGCGACACCGTATTAATGCCTCAGCCACCTTATTCATCAGATTCAGCCCTCTGCGACCTGTTTCTGAAGATGCTCATGAAAGGACTGTGCTTTGCGCGATTGAGGAGATAAGAATCTAATCACTGAAAGAACTCAAGGACATCCCAAAAAGTCGAGAATTGATAAAAATATTGGCACAAGTATATTATGTGAATCAATCAATCAAAATAAGCTCTCATATAAAATCATAACATCTTGTTGACAAAGCATGTATATATAAATGTAGATGTAATTAAATTATTAACATTTCATAAATGTATAAAAATAGTCACTGCCATATAAAATCATTAGGTCACTCAGTTGAAATTCAGAATAAAACAAACGATAGAAGGTGTATAGTGTATAGAAACTGTATAGTTTTAGTCTACTTATAATTCTATTCTATCCACATAATATTCTTCCAAACTATAATAGGTTCTATCATAAAGAACACTTTTCTGAAGCTGGCGTTGGACGGTATATCGTTAATACTATTTGGAAGGTGATTGTACATTTTGCAGCCGTTATATATAACACAGGTCAGCAATGTTTTTGTAACATGAACTTTGTGATGTGTTTTGATGTGTTTTTTTTGTGTTGGCCTACCTCCATTATAAATATATAATAATTTTGTTTCAATCACATCCAGTTTTTTTTTGTGACAGCTATGTATTCATTTACGAACTAATATACGTCTTTTAGGCGGCTGTATAACTATTGCATCATCTTACATCAGCAGAAGAATCAGCTTTTACATCCCAGCGTCAAAATTTCACCCCATTAATTGAATAGTGCTTTTAAGAATATTTTGGATTTAATGTGCAGCATCAAGATAAATTCTGGGTCCCAGATAAATGTTATGTAACTTGTGTGAAACTCCTGTTAGGTTGGGCTTTTATTTGAGTCTGGTTGATTTGGTGGCTTCGGCCTCCAGTCCGGGATTCCAGTCCGGAAGAACTTGTTCGCATGAGAAATATGAAAATAGTGACTTAAGTTTTGAACCGCAAACACAAAGTGATTTAAACGATTTGGTACGTGATTTGAATTTGTCTAAAAACAGACACAGCTTTTGGGGTCTAAATTAAAGGACTGAAATTCAGTTTTAAAAGTTCCCTATTTTCGACGTTGTGACGATGAAATGAAAGCTTACTTTTCTATAGTACATGATTTAGTCCATTGTCATTTTGAATATGATCCAAGTCACTGGCGATTATTCACTGACTTCTCATAAACTAGTTTGAAAGCAGTGTTGCTGCATAACAGAAACGAACACCCTTCAGTGCCAGTTGATCATAGTTCTGCTTTGAAAGAGACTTACGAAAATATGAGACTTCTTGAAAATATTAAATATAGTGTACAGGCTTTGAAAATTTGTGGCGATTTAAAAGTTATTTATTATTTGCTTGGACAACATGTTGATTATTGAACAAAATTTTGCTGTTTTATTTGCGAATGGGACAGCAGAAAGAGAATAAGTCACCATTGAAATAAAATGTGGCTCAAGCGTGAGTCACTCACTCGAGGCCGTAAAAATGTTAAGAATTAGCCTTTAGTGAACCCTGATGACATACTTTTATCACCGGTTCACTCGGTCTGATGAAAACATTTGTAAAACCTATACGCAAAGATGTCAGTGGATTTTATATCTGAAAGAGAAATTCCCCAAACTCAGCAACGCAACAATTGAAGGGAGAATATTTGTAGGCTAATAAATACGACAACGTATGAAGGATAACAGCTCTGAAGGATAACTAAATGACCAGGAAAAAATCGCCTGGAAATGTTTTATGAGTGTTGTCCGAAATTTCCTAGGATATCATAAAGCAGAAAACACAAAGACCTAATAGAGGAACTAATAATGTCAGATAAAGCTTTGGTGTGTAATGTGTCCTAAAATACGTATGCTTGACTCTCATCTAGATTTGGGTGCTGTGAATGACAAACAAGTGGAGAGATTCCATCAAGACATTTACTTAATAGAGAAGCGTTTGTAACGGAAATGGAGCCCAGGAATGCTAGCAGATTATTGTTGGAAACGCAGAAGGGACCTACCAGAAGACAAATATTCACAAAAATCATAAATATTTATCGTACAGTAAGTAATAATTTCTCTGAGTACCGTTGATTTTTGTAATTTTCACCAAAATATATGCTTTGATGTCAAGACAAAAGCCTGTTGTGTATTTTTTTTTTGATACAATATTGGTTGGTAATCCTAGTAGATTAAAAATTTTATATAAGTTTTCATGTGACAGAAAACAATCAAAATTTTGTCGACCAGTGTAATTGAATCCTCAACCAGAGTGGAAGATGGTAATAGTAGTTTGAGATGGTTACTTTGACGGATGGGGTATCTATTTCCTATACTTAAATTTTGTTTGTGTGTATTTATAAGACACACTGTTTCAAGTATTAATATAGACACTACCGTTAGTATGCTGTGTTGTTTGAAAGTGAAATCTGCACGAATCGCGAAACTTCAGTTTACAGAGGTATCTCAGGGCTCTTTTTTGTGAAACGAAAACACTTTGAAGAACATTACTACTGCATACTCCTCAGAATGGGATACCGTATCGCAAATGTAACTCTGTCAAGGAGTAGTATACTGTTTTTGCGGTTGTGTATCTTAGTTTATTTGTAGCAATTTTCACAGAATAACAACCAGAGGACAATTCTTCATTCATTTTTTTGACATGTTCATTGAATTTGAGACCGTTGTCGATGTATAGTCCTAGAAATACTGTTTTCAATAATCTGGTGGTTTGAAGAAATATCAGCAACTGCACATTTGAAAGACACTATCTTAGTTTTCAATATGTTGAAGGATAAAAGGTTCGAATCGCACCACTCGTTGACCTTTATTATATCTGAATTGATGATATGATGTAGATCAGCTTGCTTATCATAGTATAGTGGTATCATCGGTGAACAGGGTGACATTTCGTGTGATGTCAAGCTTCGTCAGATCATTAATATATAGTAAAAACAAAATTGGACCCAAGACTGATATTTGCGGAACACCACATTGTATATTACCTAAACTTGAGATCGACTTTGTCTTAACTACTTGTGTGCTACCAGATTAATATGTCGTAGAACATGAATGAAACCCGTAACGGTGAAGCTTCCGCAGCAGTATCTCATGATTCACGCCGTCAAAGCCTTCGGTAAATTACAAAATATAGCCGCGGCAACTTCCCCATCATTGATCCCAGTATAATATGTGAAAGGGACTACTTTGGATAAGACGGAATAGAAATTGATGAATGAATAAATATTTTTTGAAAAAAATTGAAATTCTCTTGAGTTTTTGAACATACATACTCTCTAAACTGTTTGAGAGAGTTGTTAGTAACAGAATTCTGAATTACATGGATCAAAATAATCTTTTTAGTAATAACCAATATGGCTTCAGGAAGAACAAATCAGTTGAATCAGCTTCATACCATTTATTAAATTTCATTTATACACAGGTTGACTCGAATAAACTAGTTGTAACACTTTTTTTCGATTTGTCAAAAGCGTTTGATACCATTTCTTCCGAATTTCTTTTAATTAAACTTGCAGGCCTAGGTTTCCCAAATAATCTATTGAACTGGGTGAAATCATAT
>WOGN01004193.1:0-14388 GCA_015342105.1 Leptinotarsa texana
CACAAGGGCTCTTCGAACGTCATCCAGGGTTATCGGATTGCGCATTTCATTGGGCTCAGGCTGTTGAAGCTCTCTGTTGAAAGCTTCGTACTGCACTAGGGCTGAGGTGTCTGAGTTGAGAGGCTGCGGGTGTTCATAGATATCCTTGCAGAAGGATTCCACCTGATCAGCTGTCGGTGCATTATCTATCCACAACATGTGGAGGCTCTTGGAACGAGCGATAAGGTTTCTCGCGGAACCTAAGGTTTTCCACGATACTTCTCGCTTGCCTCACTGGTGACTTTTAAGCAGCCACTAGCATTCGTATCCTATCAAGGCAGTGCTGTTTTGTGGTCAACAGCACGCCTTGACTTAAAGTGTGCTGGATACGTCGTAGATTAGCGGCTATTCGCCGCACTAGGCGTGAAAGGCCTATTGGCCACCCTGTAATCCATCGCACATTGGATACGATACTCGTGTTGTCTCGCCGACGTGATCTTAGCCTCCATCTTGTGTACAAGCCGTTCAATCTTCCGAACCGCAAGGCCGTGTTTTCGTCCTTCCGATTCGGAAAGCGATTGGACGACGCTATACATGGCGGTGTTGATTTGCCAGATGTCAGCCTTTTCTGTCAGAACACTATGAACCTCCGCATCCAAACAAGTCAGTTCTTGTCGCTTTAGGGGCCTAATTCTGTGGAGCGCACTGTGTGTGGCATGATGCGAGTTTCCTCTCCAGCCGTGCCAACGGCTGGAGAGAAAACTGGCTGGAGAGGCTAACTTCGTTAGCAGGCTGGGAAGGAGCTATATAGCCCTCCGCCGAAGATAGGATACGTAATCCCTAAGTGGTGTTTCATGCATGATCTGCGGTGTGAAACACCACAGAGCATACAATCTCGCGCGGGCTCACTACTCTCGTGCATAAGGCTATGCATAAGGCTATCTCTTAGCTCATGCGTCCACTCAAAGCGTCCGCTGTCATTGTCAGGGTTGTCATCGGTAGACAAAGCATCGTTATGGACCCCACCACCCCTCCAAGCGAAGGAGTCAGATGCAAGGCATCACTACCATTTTCATCATTATTAGTTTTTCATACCTGAAAACTTGTGTCTGTCGATTAGTATTATTATCACTAGCACGCGAATTCAAAACAGTCAACTGAGAATATTTTGTTTGATTTTCATTTATGAAGTAAATGGTTCAAAATGTGCCGTCAAAACTTCTTTGTGGAACAAACAATAGCTTTAATTACTGTACGTAAAACTACACTTTAATGAAAATTCTCTGTGTTGAATAGTAAATCCTAAAATGTTGGCAGCATATTCACGAAAAGCCACTCATTAGAGCTGTTTGTGACAGCGAAAAGAAATAAATTGAACTCTGGCTGTTGGAGAGATGATTCTACTTTTAATTATTTGATGGATATACCGAAAAGCGATGTTCAGATTAAATGAATTGTTAGGCTGGAGTTGAGTTATAATGAAATCAGATATTCACTGTGGAGAAACAGAAATTGCTTTCTTGAAAGTTTTCAAGTTTGAGGTTTTCTAATTGAAGACATCTTTGGAATGAGTCTGAAGGAGTAATGGATCTTTATGAAAATTTAACCGTCATTTTCAATTCGTTTTGAAAACAATAACGAGGTGGTGTCTTCAATTGAGGACTTTAGATTTAATAATTAATGTATTTATCTACTTCCAGCTAATACTTAGTATAGCAAAGAAGACTGCACATTGACGCAGTCAAATGTTCTAGTAACTTTGCTGTCATTATCAATTGATTCTATGAAGGAGATGAAAAATCATTGTCAGCACCACCAAAAAATTGAGAACATTCACCGAAACTCATTCAATAGTATCAGTGTTTATACTGTATAATCTTATAATTAGAAAATCTTTGTATTATTTTCAGTCCAGGATCCGTGAAAATGATTACTACAGCTTCATTTTAAAGAGACGCCTATTTCTTTCCATACAAAAATTCTTGATACAGGTAGCTAATGAACTACCTTGGCCTCAATTCATGGCGATTTGGTGGGGGCAAAAAAATATTCCTGAAAGTTTTCTCAGATGAATTTCGGAATAATCTGATATAACAATGATGATATTAATATTTCTTGTAATACGATCAACAGTGGACACAGCAAGTCAACCTCTGGTTAAATTTTCAAATTAGAATACATTAGTGGTTCATTACGTTATAGTTGTAAACTATATGAAGTAAAGAAGATTTAAAAAAATATTCATGATAAACAGCATTCACATATCTATTTTTTTTAAATTTTCGTGACAAATCTCAACTTAGCCAGCAGTTGAAAAAATACTAGCGTTCATCTTTTGAAGGTGGTTGACAATGTTTCATGATGACTTTCATTAGTTCGAACTTCCAATGTCTAATATGATAAAAACTGATTTGAAATCATTAAAAGAACAAATAAAATTAAAAATCAAAATGAATAGCAGAAAATAACAATTATATTAAGCCAAAACCTTGAAATTAAATGACAATAAAATGAAAAATGAGCGAGAAATTTAATAATTGAAATGAAATAGAAATTAAGAGATTCGAAGCTAAGTCAATTCAGGACGTTTCGTTTGTAGGACCACAATCATATATACTCCGGATATACTCGGAATTTTAGAACTTTCTCAACGGCATGACATGGTAGCTGACATGAAAGAAACATTGGATAAAAAGAAAATACAATTTTCTGAAAAACTCAGCGAAAAAAGAAGAGAATGATGTAACTTAGACTGGCTACGGAAAAGAGTAGCAGATGTAAATTTAAATAGTAATTACAAACGCCTGAAAAAAGAAGTGAATAAACAAATTGAATCCGACAAAAAAAAACATTACAAAAACATCACTGAAAAGTCGAATAATATAAACAGAATGCTTGGTCTATAGTAAACAATGCGACCGGCTAACAAAAAGTCTCCAAATTACTGAAATTAATTATGGAAACAAAGTAATAACTGATACTACCGAAAAAACTGCTGCCTTTGGGCAATATCTGTCTACGGCAGTTCATGAAAAGTTATTAGGTTTTTTCGACAAAATTTAATTATTTGCTGCACCACAAGTGACTCTGTAATACAAACTATGTTTTTTATACCTGTGAATGCCAATGACGTTAATGAAATTATTGAATCATTACCAAACAAAAAATCTACAGAGTTGGATGACATACCTGGATCAGTATCAGTAGTAAAAAAATGCAAAGATGTCATATCTACAATACTCGCTCATATTATAAAGTTTTCTTCAAGTCTGAAAATAGCCTCTGCTATTTTATTGTACAAAAAGAGTGATCCTAGTAATGTTGAGAACTACAGACTAATTGCATTACTCTAATAATTGAAAAAGTGGTTGCTCGAAAAATGGAAGCGTATTTGAGTTCTTTCAATTCAATAACAGTTTCAGAAATGGCTTCTCCACTGAATCAAATGTGGCTAAGTACACTCAACACATTTTTGAAAGAATGGATCATGGTGAATATGTGATATCAGTATTGTTCGACTTAACAAGGGCATTTGATACAGCCGAAAGGTCTTTCTTCTCAGAAAAACTAAAAAGATTATACTGAAAATTGATTATGTTTTTTTCAAATGAATTTGATATGGATCTTAGAACTTCTTCTGGTCCATTGATTTTTCTCATATTTATTAACGAAATTCCTAAATATCTAACTGAGGCAAAATTTCTCTTGTATGCAGACGACACAGGCACAATAATATCAGATCACTCAAAACTCGCACTTTCAGAAAAACTTACCAGAACACCAAACCAATTCAAACATTGGTGCTATTGTAATAGAATAATGTTGAATGTTTCGAAAACGGTTTGCATTGAATACCGTACAGCTCACATTGAATACAGATTGCTCAATATTATTAAATAACACTTTAATCAGTATATCGAAGTCTGCAAAATTTTTCGGGACCATATTCAACTGTAATCTACCTTGGAAGGCACAAATTAGTAGTGTCTGTAAAAAATCAACCAGTGTTTCTATCTATTGACTGCTTTAAAATCTATGCTAGATAGGGATACTTTATTGAGTGTCATTATTCATATGCTTACTCTGCGATTTTCTATAGTAACATAGTATGGGGGCAAAGGCATGATAATTGAAGGGTATTTGTATTACAAAAAAGAATATTGCAATTGATTTTTGACCTATCTTATCAAACCTCATGTCGCTATGTATACAAAAACCAAAAAATCTTACTGTTACTTCTATTTACTTATAAAAATTACTTAGCCATATCTATCGAAACCGAAATAAACTGCCAAAAAATTCTGATATTCACAACCACAACACAAGGCATAAAAATGACTTGTTGCAAAAGAAATCGAACCACACTTTCCACAATAAATCACCGCTGATGATTGGAGCGTGTTACTTCAATAGGCTTCCTGATAATATACAAAATAGTAACACGTACGGAATTTTCAAAAGTTGGTTGAAGAAAATTTTAACAAATCATTGTTTTTATAGCTTAGAGCAATTTGATGACTCCTTTCTAGCAGTATTAACTGGGTTCATAGTGTTTATTGTACTTTATGATTTTTTATATTTATATCAAGATGTCTTGTATACTTGCTTTTGTGTGTCATTGAGTAATATTAGGGTTACATCCTCTCCAATGTAGTATGTTCATCTATGTATGTGTATATACTCTATTTTATCAATGTAAATGATCTTTTAACTAGTACTTTAGGAGTAAATTTTTTTTGTAGTGAATATGTGGGATTTACACCTCACCATTCACGTCCGATCCTTTGTATAATAGGAAAACGGATTTAATGAAATTTTTTTGATTTGATTTGGCATATTGTTAGTCAGATAAATGCACAACTGTGCCTTAATTTAACCATCTTCGTGTCTCTTATAGTTTTCGAGATCCCAATGGAGAGGATCGAATTTGAAACACCCTGTATAGGTGAAACCTCAAAACTCCTGGATGATAGAAAAAATCAACATCAATAATACATACAGCATAATCTGAATTCATCTGTTGACAACGTAATGAAATGAAGGGAAACAGATATCGTCACCAAGGAAACTCGTGAAAAAATGAGAAATTTTGAAGAATCCGTATATATTCTTTCAATAGATAACAAGTATATTTCGAATGACTTTGTGCCATTGCTAAGGAGGGAGGTTGAAATTGGAAATATGAACTCAAAGTGAATTCTTAGAAAATATCCTGTATATGTGTACATGCAGACTATCGAAAGTGACATGTAGACATTTCATTCTTTTGATGCGTTTTGAAAGAAATATAGCTGTTCACAATTTAGGTGTTTTTCTCTAATGAATTTTGGGTTTTGAAAAGGGAAGAGGATTATCTGAAGATATCGGGCGAATTTTGAAGTTTGCTCTTTATCAAGCTTTAGCAGATTTATTACTGATTTGCCTCTGTTAATTTTTCTGATTGTGGAAGGTTTTTCACTTGAAAAGTAGTGAGAAACATTATTCATCTGATAGTTGTTTTTAAGATTTTCATTTCTGAAAACTATAGTGCGAGTAAAACGCTAAGTGGTGGGGATTTACCTATGTATCCGGGGAAAAATATGGGATATAATGTCGATACTATAAACGTTGTCTTGAAGCCTGTGAGGATAATAGACAATGAGAAATTATAAAATATCTCCCAATACACAATAGAAGTGAGAACTTCTATTACGCCCATGAATAAACATATTTTTCCCGTGTGAATAGCTCTTCGGTTTCGAACAACTAAATGAATGCATGTCACATCCATGAGAAATAAATCTCACTGGAAATCCGGCCCTTGGAGTTTGCTCATACAATATAATACGAGTGAAATATAGAACATTTAGTCCGGATTGATATTTCTGCATGAGAAATATCGAATACTTTTCTAGAATGTGTTTTATATTCGACAGTTGGATGTATTACATGTGAAATAAGGACGTAATAGTGAATATAGTGTTTAAGAGCTTGAACTGACAGTCTGACCAAAGATATCTCATCGTTATCCATAATATTATTATGTTTACTTATTTCTACACCCTCAAAGACATCCAGATGCCTGTTGTTGTTAACTTGTTTAACTAATCTTAATGAACTGAAGTCTATGAATTGGTTTTGTTTTGGAATATTTTTAATTTTCCATATTTTAGGTGTGCTAAGTGTTCCTTATATCTTATTTTGATAGTTCTTTCAGTCTGTCCATGATGTTTTGCATCAGTCCTTATATTTGACTTCATGAATTAGAGACTTTTCAGAATTCTCGACTTTGTCCTTTGTATTTCCTAGAAGGCTCTGTAGTGCATGACTTGTTTTAAATACCATCTTCATACTTAATTCTTTGAAAGTTCTTCATATATTGGTGGTATGGAACTGAGATATATTTGTCTTGGTTTTCGTCTTTTCTAAAAGTCGAGATTTCGTTTATTCCTATCCTTAACTTTTTCTCCCTTATGATATCATATACAATACCCCTCGATAAACCGTTAATGACTGCAGTAACTAATAGATGAGGAAACATGTAAAATTAATTTAGGACAATTGAGACACAGGTAGCTAGCAGAGGTATCTATTTCATAAATAAGGACAATATTGTATGTAATTCTGTTTATTCTTAACCTTGAAGATGATCACTTGGTGATTGAAACACGTGTCGAAATATTAAAAATAATGGGTTGGTGTTGGGATTAAACTCCAGTGATATTCAGAGAAACCACCACTATTTATCTGCATTGGCAGCAGAGTCTTCAACATCATCAAAACTATTTTATGAACAGCTGCTGAGTGGTACCTTTGTAGATTTACCTTATTCAAATTAATTAGGTTAGGTTGGGTTGGGTTAGGTTAGATTAGGTTAGGTTAAGTTAGGTTAAGTTTTATAGAGGCTATTAAGAAGGTTACAGGACACACCACGACAGAGTTGAGATCTCATAGAGGTTGCACCTACTGAAAGTGATTTGAGGTTATAGTGAAGTGAAAAAGTGAATGCACAGAGAAGACAATCAACTCGTGTTAGTTGATTCTCTGCGAAGTGCAGAAGTGCTGTCGTCGAATTTCTCCAGTGAGAGCAGTCAGGTGAGTTGCGATTCTACCATATTCAGCATGAGAACTGTTCATCGCGGCGAAAGTTTCAATACAAAAGTAGAAATGGCCAGTATGGAGGAACTGGTTAACATGATTCTGGCCTATAGTATGGCAGATATCATTAAGATTTACGAGCTAGTTGAAATAGGACTAGACTCCAAAGAAGAATCCAAAGAAGAGTGGAGGAAACCCACAAAGACCAAAAGGCAGCCGAAAGAAGACTCCCCGGTGCAGCCAAAAAACAAACGATATAAGAGGATTCGAGCTGAGTTAAACTCAGAATCAGAAAATACTTCCGACGCAGACAGCGACAGAGAGGAAATGGCAATTGATACCCCGCCAAACCCTGCACAAGAAGAAGCAGACGCGAATTCTGAGCAAGAGCCAGAAAGCGCACCCGCAGAGGAGGCCAGTCCAGGTACCTCAACTCAGGTACCCGAAGAAGTGAAGGAACAAAATGTACCTGTACCACCCCCAAGAGAGGCAAACAGGCCTCAAAGCGATGACAACGAGTTACCTGCAAACACACAGGTACCTCAGAAAACGGCGAACCCCCTGCTATCACAATCAGAAAGAAAGATGGCTGGACTCGGTTCAGAGACCAGGCAAACCGTGAAAAAATCGGTTTCACCAAAGCCATCAACACGGTTGATGGAATCAAAGTTCAGCCAACAGGAAAATTATGGCCCTACTAGAAAGAATGAAAATTCATCACCACACGTACAGTATGGCGGAGGAAAAACCACTAAGAGTGATCTTCCGCGGTGTCCCAGAATTCCTGGACATCAAATACATTAAAGCAGAGCTTTACGCGAGAGGTTCTGACATCCTAGGTATATCCAGGATGAAAAAAGCGGACAGCAAAGAGCTGCCGTTGGTCCTTGTATTGGTCACACACACACATACACACGTCAAGGCTTCTAAGGAACAGTAACAAGAGAGGAAACAGAAATGCAACCATCGATTCCATAGAACTTCATAAAACTCCATAGAAATCCTGAAAGATTCTGTTAGAAGTCCATCAATCTTCTTGCCATCCACGTATTGAATATTTGTTTGGCAAAGCTTAAGCGATACCAATGGCAGGTTCTGGTACGATGAAGCTGCTTGCAGCACCCTCTGTTGCAAGTGAGTCAGCATTATTATTGCCTTTCAGGTCAGTTTTGCCAGGAATCCAGACCAGAAACAATTTGTTAAGTCTTCTTATCGAGGGGAATTGTTTTTGGCAATTTTTTATCAATTTAAACGTTGCTCGGTAGGAGCTAGGAGCTTCCAACGCCGCTTGACTGTCTGAGAATATTTTCATTAAATTGTGTGTAAGGATGGACTCTTCCAATATCACCGCACATAATTCAATAGCGTACATTTCTGCTTGAAATACAGTCGCATAGGTTTCTAGGCAGGGGTTCAATCTGAAGTATTGAAATTATTCAATATTTTATTAACTAATTCTTATCCTCCAAAATTTTAAATAAATTGTTATATAATATTTCATCTAATATCATCAACATCAGAGAAAACAATAAAGCTGAAAATCCAAATTTCAAATACTTTTCCATTCCTTATGTCCCTGAATTGTCCAGCAGGGGACTGCTGAGTAGTTAATTTTGGTGTTTTTTTTCAACAGCAAGGGCTTCAAAAACCACTTGGCGCCCAAATCATTTCATCAAAATTGTAATAAGTGTGTTGAAATCTTCAGTAACTCACGGTCCTACCAGAGCAGGCACATTACCTGCCATACTTAACCCCCCCTTCAAATACGGTCCAAAACCTGGAAAGTAACATACATACAGATTGGACGTGATAATGCTCTTTCAGTCCACTCAATTTACTTTTTCTATAAATACCTCTCAATCGTCAATCCTTATTCACTTCCTAACAGCTGAAAGGATTTTCTTCTTGCCCACTCTGGAATTTAATTTCCATCAAACCACATCGTCTGTATAGACTTGTACTGGCCCTAATGGGCAATACAGATGTGCCACGAATTTTTCCTTTCTCAACGGACATTATTGGAATCACGTTTTACGTGACCAAGACTAGACGTGATCTACAAGAGTTGTACGTGACACAATACTGATTATCCGAACAGAATGTACCGATCGTATTTTATCGCTGTTCACATACAATTTATGGTTGATTGAAATGAAATATGATGTATAACATCATGTCAAAGTCTGGTTGATTTCATGTTGAAATTAAAGACTTACTTATGAATAGACCTGAAATTATGTCGGTAGGTAGAATTACAACCTTCGGCGTAAAATTATTCTAGTAAGAACACTTTTCCCACATCAGAACATAAATGTAAATCCTCAACTTCAGAAAAACAAATTTGAAAGTTTACAGCCATATGAGCCATACGCTAACGAATTCGTTCAAATTTTAGAAAAATTCAACATCAAGGTTTCTTTCAAAACTGTCAGTTTGGGAGTGAGTTGTGATAATTGGGGAATAGTGTGTTGGTCGAACTGAGCAGACTGAAATAACGCGTTTGCAGAAACAAACATAATTTCAGATATTCGATTTTATAGACCAGATAAAACTGATTTCACTCAAAATGAGTGAGGAATATTGAAATTATTCCGGCCGGAACATGATAACAGGTTTTTTTAGATAGAGATCTCCGAATAACGACAAAGGTTTCATGCCAAACAGGCCGTAATAATCGCAAGTGGAAAGCTGGGAATATAAGTACCATCATTCAACATATAAATTAGGGTCAGCAAACTAACGCAATGAATAATCACAACAGTCATTCAATAACCCTTATCGATAATGCTTTTGTTCTGCCGTGAAAATGTTTTTTTTAAGGGCAAAACACAAGCGCTGCAGAAAAATTCTTAAGCCGCTCTAAGAGCACCAGTGCGAAAGTAGCGGTTCATTTTAATCGCTGAAGATTAAATTCATAATGAAAAACATTCTCAGAAAGTTTATTTCAAACAAACGTTCGAGGTGTACTGAGTTGAACCTAAAAACGAAGAGTAGTCACAGTCCGTCGCGTAATTCTGATATTTTCCGCTCTTGGTGGAATCGAATCTCCAATCAGGCGGATGGCTCTTTTCTGGATGGAAGCTTCAGGGTATGCTTAGGGGCAGAGTTTCATACACAAGAACAATACTCCATAGAAGGTCTGATCTGAGCTTTATGAAGCATCAAAAGTTGTTGAGGTGTGTACAGTTTTCTGATTTGGAACAGTGTTCCAAGCTTACGAGAAGCAGGCCTTGATTCTAGCGACATGATTGTTCCCATAGTAATTGATATATTCCTCCTATATACATTTTGTATTTGACAGAAAGGATAAAGCCCACTCTATTTGGTCTTCTTTCACCCAATTATGAAATTAAAAATATCACTTTTTAAATATTTAAATTCTTCAAAGGCAAATACAGTCACTTCAGGATTATTATTTATTATTGATAATATGAATCCAACACATGAAAATCTTGTTTCATTTTTGAATTATTAGTAATAAGTGAAAGAAGTTTCAATAGATTGTTGAGATTTTTAGAAAATAAACATGTCGGTCGGCTTAGTTTTCTGGTAAACATTTATACAGTCGTATTTGTCTTTTCCTTAGAATGGATTTCAGTGGATGGCTCGAGAATTGATCAACTGGAAAATATGAGATATAATACGAACAGTTCCCATATCACTTATTCGAACACAGCAGAACATAAAACAGAACTCTGCATTACTCTCATAACTTATTTTCATGGACACCCTCATTTTGCAATACCTATAAATATGTCTTAAAATTGAAGTTTTTTGGCTAACATTGAATCAGGTCAATAATGTAGTGATCTTCAATTTTTACCAATAATGATATACTGGCAAGTGTTTATTGACAATTTCTGGTTTGGAAATGACCACCATTGTCTTTCTCAAAACGCATCAAAATTAATTAAAGGCACTTAATCTGTTCCTTGCAAACAGTCACGTGAAAGTTGCATTCCAAATGTAAATCTCACTTCTATGGGGTATTTCATTTCGAAATTTTCAGACAAAATTTTTCTGATCTTTTTTTTGATGATGTTGCTGAAAATATCAACAAACCGTTGTAGTGGAATAGAGTTTGTTCATTCAAACTCTCTCAATTTTGAATCTAGTTTCACATTCCAAACTGACTGAATCCACTATTTCAGTGAATCAGGAGAATAGTAACAAATTAGAAGAATAGTAATTCTGCTACCGGTCACGGAACTTGAATTTATTACAATATCTCATCAATTATCTAACGGATAGTAGGTTCATACAAAGGTCGGGTATATACAAAACATCTTTATATTGCATTCTGAATAATTCACTATGAGAGCGATATATCGTAAGGTATCTGAATCTATGAATAAAACACCGGACTTTATTTCACCCACTTTAGATGATGAGTACAGAATATTTTCAAGGAGAGTTTCGTTATTTTCGAAGTGATAACTTTTCATGACAGGTAAACCGCTTCGTTACTTAACGGGTTACAGCACCAGTCTGTCTGGCTTTCATTTCTTTCACTCAGGTTTTATTTCACTTACTATAAATGATGAGTACAGAATATTTTCAAGGAGAGTTTCGTTATTTTCGAAGTGATAACTTCTTATGACAGGTAAACCGCTTCGTTACTTAACGGGTTACAGCACCAGTCTGTCTGGCTTCCCTTTCTTTGACTCAGGCTCCTCCTCTCTCGTCGGACAGACGCTCAGTGTGTGCGATAGACATATACTGTTGAGACTAATAAGTGAATTATTTTTACATTATCATATCAATATACATAAAATTTAAGTAATAATCTAAGCTTCTCACAAGTTGAACAATGTCAATATCAAATAGTTCAACTTAGATCAGTTATCGCTTTTGTCGAGCGTCCCGAGACGCACATGTTTTTTTATTGGAAATTTGTAATCACGGCATATATATCCAATCTCATGTATAGACATACATGCGGTCGAAAATTTGGCATAAACAAAGTATCGAGTCATGCCAGAATCTACGAAAGTATGTTGAAAATTATCAAATATTTCTTAAGCTGTTATTGCTTATTCAACATAGATGTGGTACACAAAATAAACGAGAAAAATAATTTGACGATTTTTTTACTATCAACTTCTCCTGTAATGCGGCTCTATGAAATACTTCGACGTGTCATAGTTTTTTCGTCCCTTGAGTTTATCAATCAACGAAAATGAACTATATGATAAGAATGACAGGCTTTTGCATTTGCCTCTATTAATTGGCTCCGTTATGTTAACGAATATAGACTGAGATTGCGTATAATGAAATGTTAACAGCAAGTGCATAAGGGTATTAACAATTAGTGTTGGAAACATCTGTTCCCATCACACGACTATGGTAGACTGAGGTGATGAAAACACAATCCTGTCAGTTTTCGACTCCAGTCCATTTGACCTGAGAGGAGCAAATGTCAGGTGCTTTGTTGTTGAGAAAAATATTTTGCATCGACTTATCCTTGTAGAACCACAGGTTACAGGTGGTTTCATGTGGCTTTAATGTTAACCTTTTGTTGAACTGCTACTAATTCAGTGAGACAATTCTGTTTTTTGACTCAAAGAGAAATGCCTCAACTCTCTCATTGTGGCAGATTTTTTTTTGAACAGATACTCCATACTGAAGAGTCCGGGCCTTCCTGTTGTTGGGGAAAGCATAACTATGAAACCTGCGATTCAAATGGAAAGTCATAAGGGGATGCATCATTTGTCGAGTTCTTGAATCGACATGATACAATTCCTGTCGGGTATTTTTCACTACTCCAAAGAAGTAGAGCATATTATATATATTCATTGTTGCCTGAACTGATATCCCCTTGATGTTCTATTGTTTAGGAATCACACGTTAAAAGGTAAGACCTCGTTAGTCCTTAGCTCGCCCAAGTTTCTCAGCTTCTCAGAGTTGTCGTTCGTATGGAGGTGACAGCTGATTAACGGAAAAACAGATTTTTAAACAGATTTTTTCTGATATTTTGAATCCTACCCAATACTTGAGCTCGTGAATTTTACTTTTTCATAAAGACAAGTTCCGAAATATCCAAAATATCGATTCAACCAAACATTTCATGCGATCTCTCTAGTTTCTTGAGAATAAATTGAAACACTACCAACCATTTCTTTGATTAAAACAAGAACGTGTCCCTGAACAAAGCTCTTTTAGCGTATATCCTTGTTACATACACTTCATCGTAAAGAAACAAACATCCCACTATTTTTCCGCCAAGGATTCTAGAAAAGTTAATTATTCCTTTACAGATAAGAGGTGCAAGAGTTAATAGTCCAAGGAAGTAACAGTTCTTTGGATCCTTTAACTCAAACTTGTTTTTCTCGTTTCAGGAGCTGCTTTTAGTATTTCAGATTGGGAGAAATATTTCATTTCTCTATTGAAACAGAACACTTTGTGTGACTGTTAGTACAGTAGTAGGAAACGAACTGAGTTTTCTGTCGATACTCTGATGAAAACAATCTGATGTGTATTGGATTTTTGCTAAAAGTTCTCTTTTGCTTCTGTCATATGTGTATTATTTTAAAAATTTCAATGTAATTTCATAAAATACATCTCACGATTTGATCTCCACAAAATTAATTTGAAAAGTATATCATCCTAACACTGTAGCTTCTTCAACAGTGATTTGAATACTACAAGTTGCTTCTTACGCTAATATTTATATTCTACAACAATGTAGAAGTGAGGTAATATGCTACAGGAAATTATGATTGAAGAGGTACCTCAGGTATATGAGAATTGTCGAGGCTTAGGTAATTTGATTGAGGTAGTCCCAATGGGGAATATTTCTCAATTTGGGTTATTACAGCAAATGCAAGTTTGAACAAAATAAAGGTGAGTTTAATTCATGAGTTTTTCAAAGGGATTTGTTCCTGATTCATATTTTGGCAACAACGCTTATATCAAGTTGAAATAATTTATACGTACCTAAATATTCTACTTTAAAAAAGGAAAATTATCTTTATAAATCAACAATTGAGGTGAAATATAAATTACAGTTCAATACCACATCTACAAGCCACATAAACAACAGTTGTTTTGTTATTTATTTATATAGAGGAAGATAGGTTAGGTGCACAAAATGTCATATGTCACAGAATGTCTTGGAATTCGGAACATAAGTAAACAGAACAGCACGCCTCTGAAATATGGCATCTTTGTTATCCCTTTAAATGTTGAATGCATAATTTTATTCTTCTTTATCAAGTATTTAAATAATTTTTTAAAGAAAAAGATTGAAATAATAAGTTTAAAATGCGTTGTTTTAGAGCTCTTTTATGAAAACTACTTGATTTCGTCAGGAGGAACATTCCCTATTGTAGT
>WOGN01004194.1:0-14383 GCA_015342105.1 Leptinotarsa texana
ATTTACTTCCTTTCTTTCTTTGAAAGATTCCCTCATCCTTCTTTTTTGTATCAAGATGGAGTAGTAGAAAGCCAAAAACTTTCTTTCCCAAAAAATATTTGACTTCTTTATTCATTAGGAATCACACATTAAAAGGTAAGATCTCGTTAGTCCTTAGCTCGCACAAGTTTCTGAACTTCAGAGAGTTGTCGTTCGTATGGGGGCGACAGCTGATTAACGGAAAAACAGATTACTTACCAGATTTTTTTTTATTAAGTCGAAAGGGAATAAAAATTGAAAATATTCCGAATGTATTATTTAGCTACCTAAAAGTTTATCTCATATTTATTTAAAATTATTATGAACTGTAATCATGTATACGAAAAGTAATCCAGAAATCAACTGTATGAAATTTGTGTTCGAACTTTCCAATGAGTAGAAGATTTTCATCACATCAGCAACAATAATTCTCTTTGGTAGTATGGATGCATTTGTCTATCATGAAAAACATGTTCTTGTCACAAAAGCTTGTATTTTGGTGAAGTATTTCATTGGTGATTTATAAAATTCGCCATACTTTCGCAAAATTTAATGCTTCGTTGTTATCGTTATTTTCGAAATCATCATTGGAATGTTGATGAAGAATTTGTATCTTACATGGGTTGAATTTATTTTATTTATTCCTTCATACTGCCAAAATACGCTAAACAGTTTTTCTGTGTGAAATGAACTACGTATTATAGTGTTATTATAATTTGATTATTTGTGAGAATCATTCAGTAAATTTGGATATTCCTGGTCCTGGTAGATATTTGATAAAGAATGAAATGAATTAATGAAATTTCCAAATCATTTCGTGCGCTGATTCGAATAGCTGAATAGCTTCTATTAGAGTTTGTTGTAGGTCATAACACAATTCTTGGCTACAACATAGTGTTCTTGAAAATTTGTTACTGTGAGGAGCTGTAAATCAATTCGTCCTATAGTCAAGGCCAGTCTTCTCCGTTTCTTCAAAACATCTGATTTACAGTTAATTGCACCAAATTAGAAATAATTGAGATATTACTTCAAGGACCATTCTTAATTGATGAGATTATTTGTTTCAGTAGGCTCCTTGAAGTGCTATGATGATTCATTTCACAAAAAATATACCTGCAAATTTTGCACTCGACTCACTTTTAAGGCGTTTATTATTATTATATGATCTAGTCTACTACAGTCATCTTCAACTTTGTAGACTAGGTTTTATGATAGGTTAGTTTTCAATAATGAAATTTTGGAAATTTCGCAGTTTGAAATCTGAGAAAAATGCAATCCATCAAAAGTGTACGCAATCAAGAATCGAAGTCTATCTACATGTATGCGTTCAAGATCGGATTTTAACTGTAACTAATGTTTGTGTTAGGTTTATTTATTAATTGATTGATCACTCACTCATTATTTCTTGATAAAATGTAAATGTAATGTAAAAGTCTTTATACACTTAATTCACAACATAGTCTCATCACGAACAATCTACAGATTTCTATGGCTTCTGTGATTATCTTGTATATTTTCGATTCATAATTTATATCAGTGTATGAGATAATAAACATATGATTATTATTAAGATCGGACATTGGTTTGCTTCCAAAACAATTGAATATTGTCCATATTCTTGAATGGACAGACATTTTCAATGTTGAAATTTTCCCATTGAAGCTATTTAAGGCTCAAGGAAATTTATTTTTAACTTCATATATTAGGCATTTGGCTCGGATAATAAAGTATGGGTGTAATATAATAATTATATAGGGGAATATCTCAAGTTAATACTGTGTGAATAACACATCAAGAAAGCACACAAACTCGTAGAGAGGTTAACCAACACTGTTGAGGTGTTTCTTTCTAATACACACGTGTATGAACAATAGTTAAATCGAATCTATGAAATTTTTCCTCTTCAACAAACTTTTGTTCTCCGAACGAATTTCCGATCATTATCCTTCGAGTTTTTCCTCTCCATTTCGACCAACACACAACTTATCGTATAGAAACCGATGCGCTAACTTGGGGACGATAAGAGGTTTATGGAATTTGAACAATTTAATTTTCGCGTAAATCTCCTTTTAGTAGAATTTCAACACGCGGTCGATATAACATTAATCCTCGGGTAATTAATACTATCCTTGAATGTGAGAGAACTAACCGCTCGCTAAATCGAGTATTCTCTATTGAAAATTATCTGGAATAATTGGATTTTTGATTCGAACGCCTCCATAGTTGGAATGCAGCTATCGATAAATTATTGCGGTACTACTCGGTTTACTCTTTTTGCGCTTCATGTCTATCCTATTAGTGTTTTCGTTTCAAAATGTTGGATGTTTTCTCTTGGGGCATTTCCGTCATTATACATATCTACGAAGGCGATGCTAAAAGTATAGCATTTGTTCAGATCATTTCCTGACATAAATGTAGTTATTTGGCCAAGAACAGTTCAATCAAACCAAACAACTGTTTGTTACGATCAAACTACCCACAACTTGTGACAAATACCTTTTTTATTTATTTCAAGTAAGTAACGACTGTTTAAATTGAAAATGGAATATTTATTGCAGGAATTAGTTTTTGGGAATAAATTTGACTTCTCCGCCTTTGAACTAAAAATATGGAAAGTTTTTGAAAAAACAATGAAAAACCTTTACATAGATGTGTAAATTGTGCAAAGTAATATGTTTCAGATACAAACTGGAAGAAAAACCCTTTTGAAACAACCACTTTCACAAAAACAATGAATTACAAGAAAATAACTTTTGTACTCCAAACATTCCTTATGGATTTGAATCAGATATCATCCATCAGAACGCTACACAACATAATATATGGAACGGCATTGATACAATGGTGTACTTCGAAGTTTTGGAGGTTTTTTTCAATATCGATTGATTTCGTCATGAAACCGATTACTGAAATTTTATTTCCATTTCATTTTTATTCTGATGAAAAAAAGCATAGGCTCCAATATGATTTTGAATTTTAATGTTTTACTTGAAGTTATCTGGAAGTTCATATTTCAGGAGTGGCATTTAGTAAATCTTTACCATCATGATTTTGAATTTCCATATTCCAAAAAAAGTCACTCTCATTGTGAGCTTTGTAATTCTGATTGGCGAAAAGTTAGTATTCTGCGAATTTAAACAATACATTTATTTGAATTGAAGGGGTTATATTTTTTAGGAGTGATTAATTTTTAGGAAAGTTTTTGGCTACTCCATCTTGATCAAGATAGAGTAGTAGAAAGCCAAAAACTTTCTTTCCCAAAAAACATTTATTTGATCTAAAAATTAGCCATACCAACTGAAATAACTATTTTTCAAAACTTTATAGGTTGGAAATAAAAAGTGTAATTCATTGTATCAAAAAATGTACAATTTAAACAACAATTTTTATTGAAACAAATGGATCGTATCTGTTGTAGATAAATAAAGAAATTCACCGAACATATCACAAGATTTATATTTTTGAATTCAAACAAATACATTTATTTGAATATAGTAAAATTTTGTGTATACATTTGAAGAGATAATGGAAAATTTCTAGAAACAATAAGACTTCCATGTAGAATATATTAGGCATATCTTTGTAACCTCGAAGTATTGACATTTTAGAAGTTCAAACTAAGAGGTCGTATATGTAGTGACTTTCGTTCTGTTTCAGACATTCATATGGTTTATATATGTTCTCTTTTACCTCAGATTAGTTTTGAGAATAGAAAATGACAGAGAAAAAAATTTCATGTTTTCAATAGGTTTTGGACACTTCTAATTCGTATATGAAATAAATAGTAGGAATATATAATTTATTTCGAATTGATAAAAAACGTTTTTATCATTTTACCAACTTTTCAAGACAAGTAAGAGGTAAATTCATTCATTATTCATTCATAAGAATACTCTCATTTCTATTTCCAATATTATTAATTTTATTTCGGCCACATATTTAGCCAAAAACACAGCAATCATTTCGTTTAAAAAAGGGAATATTTCGACTGCGATCAAAACATATTCATCGTATACACCTATTTCCAAAGCTGTGAAGATTTAACAAGAATTGCCAACTGGTTGGGGTAAAACACCTCTGTGAAAATAACGACCAAAGTTGAATTTTTACTGTCTGTTTTCAATGAATGTGCATAACAAATCGTAAAACATCAAGGCCGTTGTGGCAGTTATCGTGAAAGAACGAACTACTGTTGAATACAATGAAATCGTAAACTTCACTTTTTTGCCGGTCACTGACTTTTCAGGTAAAAAGAAAATAAACTCATAAAAACCGCTCATAAATGCAGGGTTCCAGAAAGTCAGTTTGCAAAAATTGATTATTGAGTTGCTCAAGGTAATTGTATGGTTCAATAGAGATTTGTGAGAAAAGCCGCGTTTGGTACGATACTTTGTGTATACTTAGCTTACAGGGTGAATTGCTTTTGAGAGGAATTATTCAGTTTTTTGATCACTAAGATTTGTTTCAGAAATTATCTAAGAATACGTTTGCGATTAGTGCTTATAAAAGAGTTCAGATGATCAATGATTTGATTATTATGGATAGCAGTTAGATATTTTGTATATCACATAAAATTAAAATTTTTTTCAGATTGAAATCATTATTTTTACATTATATCAGGCGCAAATGAAAACATTGTACATGGCGTCGGAGACGATATTTCTAATGGAAAAACTATTTCGGTTTAACTGAAAAAGGATCCAAGTCAAGAATTTTACATAGAACCCTGTATATTTTCAGACCATTCGATAGAATATATAATTCTCTTTTCAACGATATAACACAATTGTATATATTTTTTTGAAACTGGGTGCTATGACGAGGAATTTGCTTTGTTGTTGGGTAAAAAGACTTTTTCGTATTTTTTATAATTTTCTTCCATTTATCTCGATAATCCTAATGCCATTGATAAAGTGCGTTATTTATTTTTATTCATCCAATTAAAAAGCTTTGAAACTTCCACATTTTCGCTGGCATAGAAAAATGTACGGCAGATGGTTTTCCTATTGAGATTTTCGAGATAAATGAAAAAAAAATGCACCAGAAAAGTACGTAAATTAGTGGAAATTTTTCATTCTTGAATTTGCATTTAGAAACGGAGCAAACTTGATATGTATTTCCATACAGATTGAGTCTCAATTAGGCCAAACTGAATTTAAAGAAAATGGCTTCTATGCTGCCATTTTGAAAGGCACTTGTGTTGAATAAAGAATTTCAAATACATATAATCGAACGGTAAAAGGGTTTTACATAAAATTGATAATTTAGGTTTTATTTCAGTTGAACTGAAATATAAACTTTAATTGAAATAAAGGCTTCAATCTACATCTTCGTTTCGAATTATAAATTTCCTATAAAGTTACTTGAAAATGGCCTTATAAGCTGAAACCGGTCGTATCGAATAAATAAACACAGTAGAAACAAGACAAAAGTATTTTCTCTATTCTAAATTCAACATGAATTTCTACAAAATTAATAAGTCATCAATCAAACAAGTATAAATTTCCTACCTGAGAAACAATGATGGAGAAGTAGAAAGCCAAAAAAATATCTATATAGTCATTGAAGAAAAGTCATCGCTCTTTTGTATTACTTATTCTTCAAGTTCGTTTATAAATTATCGGTCCTTGTTGAAAATCATTAATATACAATATGTATGATCATATCGGAATTTTTAGGTGTAGTTAGCCAGTTGTTGAGGTTTGACATATGAAATAATAAATCATTTTTATAATATACGCAAGTTTTTTAATTGGAACATAAAACTAATCATCTGTATAATATTATAGGTTGTGGACGATTAAATTGGCCGTTATGAAGATAATTGAGATAGCTGAAAAATCTGTTAGCATTGTATTAGTATTTGTTCCGATAAAGAAGATAATTCAATTAATATACTAATTGAAAAATGGTAGAGATAGATTCAATTCACTTTTCAAGGAAATCGAAACTGTCGAAACGAACATGATAGTTGAAGAGGTCATCAGTTTCTGGTAATGAAATATTTTAAAATGCTTCAAGGAAAATAATAACTACCGCCCCTCCAACAGTATTAACTATATTTGACTAATTAACTATACAAGAACCTGCAGTTGAAGGAGCCTTTTCAAAAAGCTCAATTTTTCTTACGAAAGAAATAATTTATTTAGCTGAAATTGAAAGTGTACCCTGTTAGATATAATCAAGTTTGTGTCATTGCCTAGTGGCGCCAACTGGGTTGGTTAGGTTAGGTTAGGCGTGAGACTTTTTTTCACTTTTCAAGAAGAAAGAATTTCCAGTTTCGTCCTTCAATTGACAACTCATACAGTTATTACTGTGTTGGTGGAGAAAAACGAAAGATAATTTGCTATTGATGACTCCATAAGTAATTATTTACCAATATACAAGTGACGTCGATTGAAAAGAATCAGAACACGTGCTTCATCATATTCAATTCCCTTTCGATTGATTCTGAATATTCCAAATCATCATAAACCTAAGAAACAATTTTTTTTCATAAATTTTACGGAAATAAACACATCAAAACATGACATAATAACCTCGAGACACGCCCAGTAACAGACAAATTAAACCTCTGTACAAGTCTGAAAGCCACACAATTATATCACCCGCAGAATCTACATCGACCCATAATTACGTAATTAACTGAGTAAATAATCTAATTCCCCATATAAAACACCACCTCACCTTAATTGGATGTGGACTTTAAATTAATTTCTTTCCATTCAGACCACCGGACGACGAGGCTGTTTTCCAAATAAAATCAGTGAGCCGCAAACCAAATCCAGGAAATACAGGAATGGAAACCTAAAGGCGATGTATTTGTCTCCACATGTGAATGGAGACTGCTCTGATTTCGCAGAGCAACGGACAGAGGAATCAATCAGGCTTTGGCCATATGGGTCTTGTTTGGCAATACTGTTTGACCATTTCCAATAATCCATCATCATTGATCTGAAAAAGAGATTAGATTAGAACTTAAAATTTCACCGGTTACGATTTTTATAAGTACACCAGAATAGTTTATTGCATCAAGTATATTTAGGTTTATTTTATTTTGATTCACTTCATGTATTCACTTTGAAAATGAATTTAACAGACTCAGTGATAGACTGAATAAATAAAATGCATACAAATTTACAGATCTAGGAAAGACTGTCAATTTAGTTTTTTATCTTCTAAAATATAATATTTTGGGGCAAAATAACTGCTCATAATTTTTTAATAGATTTCACATTTTGGAGTGAGACGACGCAGAAAAATATTTTTACGGATTTATCTAAAATTTTCTCCTTATTTTGCATTTCTAAAATGTTTCCAAAATCAGAAACTCCAAAGCGAAATATTTCTACGTTGGAATTGATGTAAATCTTGACTTGAGAATGAATTAAGTCTTAGGTTTACGAACAGTTAGGACTGAATTCAAAAGAATATTCAGAGATTCACAAAAAAATTATATTGAAAATAGAGAGGGTAGTATCAAAAATGATCTGATGTTTAAGAATAGGAAAGAAAGATTTATTTCAAAATTTTTTTCTGTTTCAATTATAGGAAAGTATCTGTTCCTGTGTTCCGACACATGATTGATATTGAAATATGGTTTTGTCACAATAGACTTGTGATCAATTTAGAAAGAAATCACATTTGCTCCTCAATATTCTGATACATTTCCCAATATCGAACACCTAAATATAGGAAACAGTTATCAAATACCTGATTGCATTAGATATTATGTAATATATCTGTAGTATGAATGGTCTGTGTTCAACTCACTATAACATCAACATTTGTTTACTGGTTGAATAGAATAAGCAAACTTTGATTGAGTCACTTAAAACATGAATGGATTAAAATTTTAGTTCTGCCATTTTGTTAAGTTAGGTTGTTAAGTTGTTCGTTTTTTTATACTTTATCGAAGCATTTTTTGCTTTGAATGAAGGTCCACACTGCGTTGGAACCATATTTAGATTTTTTAAAACACATCAGAAGAAATCCCATAAAATCCTATTGCCCACCACAGTTCATTTTTTGTTGTTCATGTTCATTGTTCATGAATTTCGACACAACAATAATGTCCAAAATAATTCTCCAAAATAATCTCCAGAAAATCAATGAGTTTGTTGCGAAATATCTATTTTATTTTGATGTTTTGTGATTTGATATCATTGAATATTAAGTTCTTGTTACAATACTGTATGATTTTGAATAATTTTCGGTGTTAACAAAAAATAAAAATTACTTTGCACTAATAACTTATTTTTTTCATCAAAAAATTGACCGTGGTTAATTAACATAATAGTTGTGTAATTTGTGATATTACAGGCTTTCAAAATAAATGGTGGTATACAGAATACTGTCTTTTTATCTTTTGAACAAATTTTGTTGTTTTTTTAAAACATTGTTTTGTTGTTAAAAAATAAGTAAAAAAATAAAACTTCACTTAGATGGCCATGACTTCAAATCTGGATGTATTTTTTAATGTTGAACAACTCTTCTAAATAACATTTTCTGGGATTTTTCAAAATTAGAGTGTATATATGAGTGTATGTATGACACTGTATATATATTGAGTTATGGAACTAGAAAACATTAAAACCCACAAAACTTTTGAAAGGTCCTAATATGTTCTGTTTGGACATTAAATATCTTAAAGGATATTTGATACAAAATAAATCGTTGTGATTCTGGAGATTAAATATATGAAATTTGCAAAGAAACAGTTCATAAACTGAAGCCTAAATCAGGTTTTGAAGTTGGTAAAATTGAAATTCCAGTTCTTAGTTTTTCACCACGATTAATTAATTCTATGCACAATTATCAAAATTGAATCTAAAGTTGAATTGCAACATGATTAAAATTCACATAGAGCGTAAACAGACAATTGGACAGCTGTTGCGGTATCAGCTGACTTTAATACTACGTTTCTGACTAACACACCACACGCATGTTACAGCATTTTGTTTTTTATTCATTTCTGCGAAATGCATATATAGAAGTGGAAACGAGGAAATATCTGATTGATCAAAAGTTATTCATTTGAGGGACAAATCTCATTAACCTGAACCTCACGAGGTCACTTGTTTTCTTTGCTTGTGCTCAAGCTTTTCACTAGTGCAAAAAAGTCAGTTTTCTTGTGTAGTTATTATTTATCAATATTATTTATCAATTAGTATGTATAATAATATTAATGTTTAAATTTTTGGCTTATTATCGATCCGTAACTGAATAATTATGATTTTGAAACAGTAGGTAAGTACATCATCTTTCAGTAATCGAGGAAGAAACAATTATACATTCTTTATTTATTTCATTAAGCTCAATATATATAATTTTTTCAATACTTTCTTCAGTTACGACAAATCCCATTTTTTCAGAAACACTGTATTCAAAACAAGTTTATAGTGATTATCATTATCAACTATCGAGACAAATTTAAAATGAAGTTGGCATATTTGTTTTCACCACTGTTTATCAAAGTAGGAATATGAACTTCAAAGGCACAACTCAGGCACTACGGTTTTCCTATATCAGAACAAATCAGAATATATTGGAGTCTGGTCAGGAGACATTTTGTAGTTATGAATGCCTTTGACTCCGTTGATCATGACATCCGTCTTTACTCGTAGCTCAAGAGTAATTCGTTATATCTAATCATCATGCTATATCAAAACTAACAATATGTCTGAATAAACATCAAGGAGTTCCACAAGGTTTTATTTTGGGGCCAACACTTTCTTATTTTAATTAATGAATATCGCCTGTTGCTTTTTCTCAGTCAGTCAGTTTGCAGATAATACAACTAAAATTATATGTACTCAAAATGTTTACCCTGTAATATACACAAGCACGACAGGAAAATTCTTAAGGCGCTCTAAGAGCGGTGCCTGTACGACGGAATTACTAACAGATTAACTTCCATACGATTGGTTCTTGAATTCTTCACAAGTCATAGTATACTGTTTCTACTGCACGGAAATAATGACTTTTTCTAGCTTCAGATGAAGATCTGTAAAATCTTTCACGCTGATTGAAATTTAAACTGTTCAATCCACATACAATACCTTGATTCTAAATTGAATTTCGACATCATCATTTGAAAAACTATTAAGATTGCATATACAAGCCCTTTTGTTTTATTTATTTCAGTAATTTAATACTATGTGAAATAGAATTTCGAAGTATATGAACTAAATATCAATCCACATTCATAATACAGAAAAAAACGATACGTATCTATCTATTCCTCTATCTATTAAATACGTATTACCCAATATTTCCCTTATGAAAAATACTTTGAATTTACGCATCAACTTACCGGTATGATCTTAAAAGTTTGCCCATTACAATTTTTATTGTTTTCTGATTTTTTCCACAATTGTTCAATACTCCTAGAAATTTTTACATAATCTTGTTTTCAATAATACCAAAAACTACCTAAGAATAAAATTTTAAACTAATAATATTCAATAATTCACTTTGTATGAATCTTTCCACACGCTAATAGTCTCAATTCTAGAGAAAAATTACTGTAATAATGTGTGTTGAATGGAAATGAAACTGTTCATCTGTCCGTATGTCAATTTATTTGTTCTATTTTTTCCCATGCAGTATTGAAATGAACTTTTTCATAACCCATATTCTTATAATATTTGTATTGAGTCAAAATTGTTGTGATTCTGCAATTATAGGTGAAGAACGTTATTTTTCTGATGACTATCGTTGAGCAAGTGACCAAAATGACTCAAAAATCACACCCCAGATAATTCACTACCAAACGAATCTCATTTTAAAATAGTCCTATCATGAGCCATAGAAAAAGTATACTACTCGTAGTATACTACTACAAGCTGCATTCTCACGAGAAATGGGCACCCTTCTACCGTTGAAGTGGTACTTCAGCAGAATCTACCTTACATTATGCGTTTCGTTGCTTGCTATTTTCTACGAAATCTTCTCAGTTACGAATCATTTAGCAAAAATCAGGCAACTGTTCAGTTGGCCCGTGGTCCACTACATCACATTCCACAATACTTCACTTTTCCACACCCTTTTCCAATAAAAACAGAGCAATCAATTGAATGAAACACATTCACCGCGATCTAAAAATATCCGAAAACAAAATCACTTGCAAATGGGTTAACTGAAAAACTGAGTACGTAAAAGCAAAAGGGACGCAGAAGCATTACCGTGGCCCATACATCACTGGCTGGAAGTTTTGCTTTTGGTTGCCAGCGACCTTATTCCAGGGACGGGGGATGTTTCTTCCTGAAGGGGTTTTGCAGGTGATGAATCGGATAAATGTATACATTGTTATGTTTCAGTAGACCGACGCCTTTTCCCAAAATCAATATCTACACATTATGTTTTTCACAGATCTCAAATTTTTGAAGTTTTACTAGTTAAATGTCTAACCTCGAAGATCCATGTAATTTGAAAAGATCGGTTTTGGTTTACTTCCATCACCAAGTGATCATCTTCAAGAGGATGATTAGTTTCGATCACCAAGCCATCACTTGGTGATCGAAACTCGTGTCGAGGTGTTAAAATAACGGTTTGGTGTTGGGACAAAAACTCCAGTAATATTCATAACTTCACCAAAGGTTCCAAACAGTGCATCTCAAGTACGATTATCCTTATTTGTTTCACTAAATTCGAATCTGAAACAGTAAACTCTGAATTTTTCTTCATTTAGCAATTAATGATCTGGGACTAAAGGTGTTATGAGTTCTTCCTTTCCTGTTTCTTAATTAGGGAATGTTGAAAAAATACAAGGAGCTCGGTCCAGTTAAAGCCTTCCTTATTCCTCAGTCGGAGATACTGATAATTGTCCGAAAATATCATTATCAAATCACTGAGAAATTGGACTCGTCTTGCGAATTTCTGAATGCTGTGTTTTGCATCATTGTACTCTTTTTTAGTTGTAATTTTGAATAGTTTCAATGTCATACTGATTCAATGTTTCACTTTCATCTTTTCCATGTTCCTTCATAAGCGATTGAATTGCTACATTCTTTAGTAAATCAGGGGTTTGTTTTGTCTTTAAGGTAACAACTTGTGTCCACTGTTGATGCTGTCTTAGTCACTCACTGAAAAAATGCCAGTTTGATAAAAACCTTCTCATTCACTAATAAGTAACCATTGAAGTTCGAAACTTTTGATTTTTAATATTAATATAATTGTTACACCTGTGTTTGTTGTTAAGAGGACCAGTACATTTCTGGATGCTTACAAGAAATACCGTATGTACATCCAGCGTTACTTCATGTTCAAATACTATTTTTAAATATTGTACAACATAGGTTGGGCAAGTTAATTGATTAGCTAAGAAAAAAAGAGTTGAATGTAATTGTGCTATTAATGAATGCAAGTATTTCTATTTTGTGCATTTAGAAACTTTAGTTTCTAACAACTTAACCTCTACGGCTCTGAGGAATGATTGATTCTCTACAGCCCCCTACGACTCTAAATAATCATTCTCCACGGCCCCCTACGACTTGTGAGGAATATTTCTGATAGACCAGAGCTTCGTAAAGGATACACCAAAATATGTCCTGTGGTGCCCAATAGAATTATTAAAATATAAGTATATTGCGGTATATGTTTATACAGAAAACTGTAGTCAAGCTTTTACAATTTCATTTTGGAAAGATACATGATTAACTGATCACTGCTTTTGATCACTGGATCATGTCTCAAGTATCTCTTATTGCACTCCATATGACTATATTTTCTGGGACTATGTCTCTGTGTCGTTTTGGAATGACCAGTGGACAATTTTCAGGAATCTTGAGTTGTTTGCCAAACAACGGAACATTACAATTAAAATTGGAAAGATAAAAATTGAAAACAAGTATATATAGGAATTTTATTAATGTCTGGAGTTTGCGTTTTACGGAATCACGAACATATGGAGTGAATAACATACATTGTTGCTTCTTCAAAAAACTATTCTACTCTATACCACGCATTCAGTTTTTTATTCAAATTAATAGAGTTTTCAACGGTGGAAAAATATTATTTTTTTCTATTACCCTAGTTACCCTCAGGATCTGCCCTTGCTTCACCCCTGGCTGTATTACAGAATCGCCTGTATTTACCAGGAAACCATTTCATCGTTATATATCATTAGGCAATACCCAATTTGAAAAATTTCATATAACCGGTTATGTAATGGGTTTGGTATTTAATCACGCTTCCAAAACATTTCTTGAACCGGCTTCTACAAAGAGTTTTGAATAATTCAGAAACAGAACGAGGAAACTGGCTAAAATAATATTAATTAAAATACTGCATCGACCACGAGACCTTGTTGGATTTACCGACGTTTTATTCCTGTTTATAGATGCGATGAAAGATACTGAGAGATGATCGTATGATTAGAATTCTTTTGTGTTTACAAAAAATGTTTTATGGGATGATTTATAGTACATCTCACTTTGAATCCGACCAGCCCTGTATCTTTTTTGTTTGAAGAAGTACTCAATAATTGTTTTTTATATACCGCTTCTAAACAAACCATTGCTTCCTGGGATTAAAATTAAACAAGATCTCTGAGGAAGGATCACTTCAAATTCGAAACGGGTAATACGTTTTTCAGTGTGTTTTTCTTCAAAAAGTTTGTATTTCTATCATAGATGAAAATTATGATGGAATATTACCAGAATTCCATGATAATATACGATGTCGAAGAATGTAAACTTTCGCTGGATAAAATAACAGTGACACAGCTTTTTTCCGAATTCGTTGGACTTGGTCTGAAGATTTGTCTTTCTGACGTTTCATCTGTAACTGCGGTGGACATTATCAATGGTGATGAAATAACAAACGAAGTTTCTAACAGTCCTCAAGAAAATATCGGTTCTGTTCTTCGTTGCCCAATATATAAGAAATATCCACAACTATAAAAATTTTGATAAAAACAGACAAACAGAAACCATTTCAGTCAAAATTGTTATATACTCGTCAATCTGGCAATAAGTGAATGGGACTGGTGTTTTGCTATTGGCTACAAAGCTAATTATTAAAGTATAGATTTTCTCTCTAAAACATAAATTCAGTTGAATAATAGAACAATAATAGAACAACATTTTTATTATAATAGGTTTTTTGGAATCCTTTGATAATGACGTGAGAGAGTTTATTAAAAAGTTTTCTATCACGATAAGGTTAAATTTAAGTAACTTTCGACGGAGATGGATTGAAATTAATAGTTGTACAGTTTTTTGGCTTTCATGTTCGGGAATATTGAAGCAAAAATTGTATTAGAATATAAGTCAGAACAATTTATCAAAATACTTTTCAAATTGCAGCACTGACCTTGGTATTATTTTTTCCTTGTATTCAATTTCAATTTGAAAATTTGAAT
>WOGN01004195.1:0-14382 GCA_015342105.1 Leptinotarsa texana
CTTCCAATTGAGAAATTATCAGTATGTCATGTCGGTAGGTTGTAAGAGGAATATTTTATTCAAACTAGCTCCACTTTATCATGTTCACGTTCACTAAAAAAATCATCTGTCAAAACGGTTCACGATTTGTGTTCCGTGCTGTTTGTGATGTATTCTGTAATTCTGTGATTATAGAACGTAACACTTTGTTCAGTTTGGTAATATTTATTTGTTCATCCGAAATGTTATGAACATATTTGCTTTCTAACCATTTTTTGAGGAATTAGGAAATCATGTTGGTGTTATTAAATAACGGATATTGAACAAAACGTGTTATGTTCAAGTGATCGGTCTTCATAAAAAAGCGGCTTATATCTCTATCGTTGTTTTATGTTGTGTACAGAGAAATGTGTTACCAAATCTTTTCCAATCTGACGAGATTGGCGTGCAATCTCTGCTGTTTCACTTTAATGAATGTTAAGTTTAAAATCAATTCACGAAACACCAACTATCGTACTATGATCCGATTACTCAAAATTAGAATCCTATAATCTGCATTACCGAGCTGAAAATTATAAATTATCAGTACCCACTATCATAACGACAATTTTGGGTATAAAAACCTCTACTAAATACGGACCTCTAGCTTTTTTCATCGATTTTTGTAAAACAAATTCAGCGTTATTACTTTACAGGTACGTATAAAAAAAATGATGATGAATTCTAATGAACGAAACTTAGCATTGTAACTTGGTTTATATCAGATTATAAAAAATATGAAACAGTATCGAGAGTTCCCCTGCTTTTTTATATAATTCAAAATGGGAAAGAGAGACACAAAAAATAAAATTCGAAAATTTCAGTTTTTGGCGAATAACGACCACCGATTTTCTTGATCTGAGAAAAGTTCATCAAAATAGGAAACTTTTGTCTAATTTACCCAAATTTGTATGTCTTAGCATTTCCCAGATAATAATAGATAAAAATAGATAAAAAAACGGCCTGTTTACAAAATATTCAAGTTGGCACATCCTCCGGATATAATTGAATACGCCATAATCTTTGAATAATGTCGGTCGGTAGCCGGGCCGTTCGACTTCGGTGCTTTGTTCACTCAGTCAATCGGCCGATGTGTGAGTCGATGGTTCAAGCCCCAGGCTTGCTTTCGCCCAACCGGTGTTAGGAATAACACGTTAAAAGGTAAGACCTCGTTAATCCTTGCCTCGCACAAGTTTCGACTTCTGAGGGTTGTCACTCGGGTGCAATAGCTGGTTAACGGAAAAACATATTTTAAACAAATAAACAAATTTAAATATTTTTCCAATTCGATGGAGAATTTTTGTGGACCCCCTTGTAAATATATAACAATTACTCTACTTGTTCTATCAAGTTTGCTCGTGAACTATTGAAACCCGGAAGAACGACTAAACGTTTTTTTTCATGCTGGTACACAAAGGTACCTACTTTAGTTTTATTGCATATAATAAAGTAAATAGTTTCTTTCAATTAGTTGCGATTTTTCATGAGGTAAACATAGAACTTGGAAGATTTATTTTTATTATCGTATACGAGAACTCAATTTACTTTTCGAATAAAAACGACATACTCATTTAACAACACATCCATTTTCGAACATTTATAGCCGCATATGCGATCAACTGTAGAAACACCAGAGTTTATTACCCTTGGCCCAACGATTGGAAAGCTATTTATCCGCTTCACAAATGATTGGATGACGAATCAATTTAAATAATCTATTGATAGAACCCACATCTTCTGCATAATAGCATCTAACAGATATTAAATTTCACGTCCCATATGCTGCGAACCCTTTCAATTAAGGCTCGGAATAAAAGGAATCCGTCTGGGATTATGATCCTCGTGAAAAAAGGAAAAATCTGAATTTATACGTCACAGGAAAGGACTGGCTCGGTCTGAAGATTTCGTGATATATCAGTTTGGTCCTGAATGGGTCCTTCATTCAGGTACGTCAAGTTTCTACATCACAACAAAAATATATTTTTTTGAGGAGGGACTGTGAAGCAAAATCGATGGAGGAGTATTTTGTGGTTAAAATGAGGGTTTAAATTGTTTTTTCTTGGTGAAAAACCAGGAAAGTAACTATACAAATAGAAACGTGTACAGACTTAAATGAGTGAATTGTTTAGATCTTGTGGGAAACAGTTTTTTCTCGATACTAGGTATAATGATTTTGCCACTACTGTGACTATCGTATTCCAACTGTCCCAACCCTCATATTATAAGAATATATTCTTGGGAAAGAAAGGTTTTAGCTTTTTACTTTTCCATCTTTTTATCAAGATGAAAAAATAGAAAGCCAAAGCCTTTATTTCCCAAAAATTAATGTCCCCTGTAAAAATGTACCCCTTCCAATTTAAATAAGAAAATGTTCATTTCTCTTGAACCATAAGCTAAAATAGTTCTAGAAAAAAAAGTTTTACTACATTACTTACTGTTTTGTAACACCAACATTCAATGTTACAAACAATGTATCACCAAAAAACACAAAGCCCATAGAAGCCCAGAAGTGGCAATTTCATGTCACGTAAAATTTTTAGTACTTGTCCTGACCCCCAGAAGGCGACGGCAGTACGATGTCAGTATTTAATGTGATTACCAACAGAACTGGGTAGCAGTCGCTGACAAACCAGTCGGCTTTTTAATTTAATTCAATTTTAGCGTACATTCTGACTTCAATATGATGCGGCCGACTAGTGTCTTCGACTGCTTGCTATTCAATTGTCATTAAATACTGCCATCGCCCTCTGGTGGTCAGGGTGGGTACTAAAAATTTTACGTGACACGAATATGCCCCTTCTGAATTTCTATGAGCTTTGTATTCTTTGCAATAACAAAGAATGAGTAATAACTTATTGAATGAAATGGATATTTTTTCAAATAGTTTCAATTGATCAAAACGATGAGAGCGGGTGAAAATGTCCCCAGCAGCGCGAAATTTTCAGAAGCTATTATTTTTTGAACTGAAATGATGAATGGGTTTGCAGGAGATGTATTTATCCGAAACAAAATCGAGGACTATATGGATATTATATAATACGCGGAATACTTTCCTTCCTTATGAAAATATTCCCAACAGCGCTTTTTCGAAATATGATTTTTCAAATAGAAATAATGGAATAGGTTGCAGAGGTTGTGATTTTTCGCGACAAAATCAAGTATCATGTAGATGTTATGGAATACGCTGAACATAATTATTTCTTGAAAAATATCGGTGCTATTTTTTTCCGAAGATTTGATTTTTCCTATCGAATGGTTGTGTAAGGAGATTTTTGCAAAAAAATATAGTGCATGCTGAATAATATTGTTTCAAGCATGATTTAACCATGATAATTGTTTAAATTGATATTAAATTTCATGTATTGAGAAGTTATGAAAAAAATTAAATTGTATTCACATCAATATGTTTTGAAATACAAACTTTCATGGCCAGCCCTGGAATTAATGTTCAACTAAATGTTGAAATATTTGTCAAATATTAAATTGTTTTCTTGTTGAATAATTTAATTTGATCAGATTTCCGAGACAATTGCTAAAGTTAGGAATTATGTTTATTGCATTTAATTTGGTAATACCTACCGATAGTTTGAAATTTTAGGGTGAATTAGCTGAAATTAAGCGTCGTTTGAGGTTGGAAAATTCTGTTTGGCATTCTTTGAAAATAATTTTTTGTGATTTAATAAATTTTTTACGGTTTTTTTTATTTTTGACCTTTCAGTACCTGAAAAATTGTTGAAGGTGAGTCAATAGAGAATCTTCTGAAGTATAATAAATTGCGCACTGAAAAATTTACAGCGAACAGTTACAGTGTTACTCTTCGGGGTGAAGAGTCCAATTAATTAGTAACTTGTCACATTCATAAATTATGACTAAAAACTGAATAATTATTGAAAAAATTTAATTTTTATTCTTAGCTTTCTTTATATATTCATGATGTTAGATTTTTTCCACATCTTGAAATGTTGAAGTTCATACAGCTGCAGTTTCGTAAGAATACATTATCCACTAAATGCTCGTTAGGACAATAGGATTCATACGAGCAAAATAATAGCAGATTCAATACTCCTGACCGCTCTGGATTGAATGATTTCGTACTGTATATCTCGTCTTGTGTTTGTAAATCTTTTGCTGGAAAAATCCTCACTAGTTTACTTTGTAGTAAATGTTCAAGAAGTAGCAAAAACGTACATGAATTTCTGGAACTTCAACTAGGGTTTCTTAATATGACTTATAACCAATCAGTGCAAAGCGGACTGGTTTAAGTTTGACGATAGTGTCACTAAGTGTGACAGTGATGTATTGAATTTATTGGATCCTCTGGAGACACCCTACATTTTGTTTTATGAAAGAGAGGACATTGGCAGATCAAGCTCTTCAGATGATGTGGTGCTGCAGGTTTTTCCGAGTTTTCATGCAGCTGAAAAAACGCCACTGAAATCACTGAAGTCACCTTGGAGTGCCAATTAATTTTTATTGTTATTTTTATATTATACTACTAATTAAAAAAAATATATATTTTTTAAAGAACAACGTATAAAAAATGAATCAATGGAATCAATGAAGTCGCCCCGGAGCGCCAATTAATTTTTGTTGTTGTTTTATAACTTCATGATTTGTATTCAAGAGATGTTAAAATGTGTTTTTATAGAAATATTAAATTACTTGAGAACTTCAATAAAATTGATATTTTTGTGATTGTTCCATTTGTAGAAGAAATTCATGAATAAGGCAAATTAATGAATTATTGGATTTTTCGGTGGTTTATATTATGCCGTAATTGTTCTGGGTGATTTTTTCAATATGCCCTTTATCACACTTTAGCTTTTAATGATGTTTTGTTTATAAACCCCAAAAACAGTAAAAATAAAACATAAAAAATGTCTTTCGAGAAATAACTACCTTCCATCTTTATTTTACTATAGTTACCTAGAAGCTTTGGCATTGTTCAGAGAATAACAGAAGAAAATTATTTCTTGACGAATACAAACTACGTCAATTTGCAGTATACATGGTGAAAATTGCAGAACTATAAAAATTCTCCATTACTTTTGCTAAGTCTGCCTCTATTGAACCACCACGTTACTACGGTATAAAACATGTGTCGTTAGTTGAACGTAGTGTGTCAAAATGCTGCATTATCAATTCCATATGGTGGCCGTTGAAATTAATTTCGGTTATCTAATTTAAAACTAACCATATTGCACCCAAATTGTATGGAAATTTATTCGACTGCATTCTATGCATGCAGCCAAAGGTATTTTCGTTAGGCTTTTTGTAATTCAAATGAAATTTTATGGTTTCGATTCGGAGAGAACGTGCCGCAAATTAAAAGTGTTTTACGGTCATTAGGAACGACGGGCCTGTACAATAATATGGCTACCACGTATCGGAATACAAATTGGTGATCTTGCATTAATTAGAGGGCTACAAGTTTGGAATATTCTGATTGTTTCCTGAATGTGCAGAGCCATGGCACAATGACTGGTGATAATCTGATTTCAAATTATTCAGAATAGATATGCTAGTACTTGTTGAAGATGGGCTGTACATATTTTTCAAAAAAATTCAAATGTTGGCAGAAGCAAATATTTTTCTGTGGCCATCGTATCGCCTCAGTACTGGACATGCTCGCCAGAATCAGTAATAGGAAATGATTACCATAGTTTACAGAAGGTGCGGCTGACACCACTTGGGAACTAGTAGTTTGCCTCGACCATCGGTTATCATCTTGTTATACCAACCCAGATCGAAATCAGATTAGTCGTTGTTACAGTTATCCACGAGGAAACTATGCTAATTCCACGAAGACTGCGTCAAATTACCTAACTAGGTAGATTGAGACGGGATTTAGTGCTTGTGTTGAATCATAGATTATGGGGTAGATAGAATACCGTGAAAACAGTCTGTTTGATGTTGAATAATTTTATATAACGCAATATAACACCCGAGGTCTGAAAGGAAATATTCAGTAAAATATTTTCCACTTTAAACATGAGTCATATTCTTTGGTAACACACTAACTATTTGGATATTGAATATATGCCAGTTTTATATAAAATACAATATTCAGTTTTTGATAATTAAACAAACCAGAGATGAAACTACACAGTGCATTTCTTAAAGTCTCCCCCTTTTATTTTTTGGATGAGTCAACTCAAAAATTTGAAATTTGGGATAATGAAATTAATTCATGAATTCTTTATTTTGAAATTGACAGATGAAACTTTCAAGATGGCGACTGTGCGCCATCAGGAGAAAAAATTAAATGGAGAGGGTTGTCTTGTAACCCATCATTTTGAAGCTCCTGACAAATACTTCACAACCCTAGAATATGAAGTAAATATCTTAACCCACCACAAAATGAAGGAACATTCAATAATTTACTGAAACACATTAATATCGATATTTCTAGAAATATTCCTTTTTATCTGCCATATGGCAACTCCAATAACCCGATACGGTTTGTTAAGTTATTTTTTGTTTATAAAAACGACAAAAAAATGTCAGTACGACAATGAACATCATTGTTCAGTTAGAATATTCTCATTTAGTTTTCGGTTTCAGTAGTTGAAAGGTAACACGTCAAAAATCTCTAAAATTATCAATTCTCGTCCATTGGAAGAAAAAATTGAAGCGATTTTTATTCACGGTACGATGCGTAATTTTCACGAGACCTAAAGGAATTTCAATGAACTTTTTCCAAATCGTGCTATCTGTAGATAATATTTGAGGGAACTTGTATCCAAATTCACAACTACCACTAGTGAACATAACAAAAGTCTCCAGGTGTCTGTCCATTCCGGAAGAACAGCAAGTGCAAATAATTGGTGAGATGAAAGTAAATCCTGAATATTCTACTTATTCCGTCACAAATGTTTGTGGTACAGCAATAAACTGAAGATAACCCTGATCGAAGAACAGAATTCTGCGAAATCATTACGGAAACCGTTACAAGGCATCCTACCTATCTCCACAATATTTATTTTACTGATGAATTTACATTTTTTTAACGGCAATGTTTATAGACAAAATTGCCGTTATTGGAGTGAAACTAACCCTCACGTTTTCCGGGAAACACATACCCAATACCCAGAAAAAATTAACGTTTTGGCAGGAATATTGGAAAACCATATTGTAGGACCTCTATTTATTGATCAAAGTTTAACAGGGGAACTGTATTTGAATATGCAGGAAACTACTGTTGACCCTCTCATCAATGAAATCGTCGAAGCAAATCCTCATGAATTCGATACGGATATTGTATTTCAACAAGATGGAGCACCACCACATCAAATCTCCCGGTAGTTGGATTGGCTGTCGAGATCCTACAGAATGGCCAGCCCGCTCGCCAGATTTGACACCTTTGGACTTTTATATGGGGCTATTTGAAGCAAAAGGTGTACGAAACCGAACGTGCTTCAATATTGGATATACGACAGAGAATAATAAATATTTGTGGAGATATTGACGTTACTCTATTCGAAAATGTTCCGCGTGAAATATCGGATAGGCTGTTCGTATGTCAAGAAGTTCAAGGCAACCATTTCGAGCATCTTCTGAACTGACCTCATATTATTTAGTTAATTGTCAACGTATTCAGGCAATTATTAAAAGTTTCGCCATTTTGTAGTAGTTGAAGATATTGACATTATATTTTAGGGTTGTGAAGCATTTGTCAGGAGCTCCAAAAAGATGCGTCATAAGACCCCCCTCCTCCACCATTATGAAAGTTTCATCTGTCATTTTCACTTCAAAATAAAGTATTCATGCATTAATTTCACTATCCAAAATTTCAATTTTTTTAGTTGACTCGTTCAAAAAATAAAAGATGGGGTGGCATTAAAGAAGTGCACTGTATTGACATGAGTGTCAGTTTTCCTAATTTCAAACACGAATATTAACGAAACGAAAACCTGGCCATGTTTTCAAATTCAATCCTCATTACTACTTGAAATTTTGGGACTTACAAGCATTTTAAAAATGTTTTAAATGAAATTTCGATTGTTTTCTCTTTTTGGATAACTTATAACATTATTGAAAAACTGATTCCTGAAGTAAATTTTGCTTCAATCAGGGATTATTATTACAACTGTAAAGTGAACTACAAGAATAACCGAAGTTCTTTATTTTGTATTTATAAGCTACAATATTTTACGTTGAACTTTACTCCATTTCAGGTAAATATCCATTTGAAGATGTCGTTTTTCATTAAAAATTTCTCTATTCCGACAAAATATTATCAATTACAATTCACAGATTACCTACTCTTTTCTTTCATAATATCTTGACTATATGTCGCCGGGAGACAAAAATCTGCTGGTAGAAAATAATGAAAACTAATAGTTTTCCAAGTATCTATTGAAGTCATGAAATATGTATATCCAATTTGAGCGCATACAACTTAATAGTAATTGAACCCATAATGTCTAAGGTTACATTCGAATCAGTATTCTTCTCTTTCTTCAAAATATAATCACATTTGGAAAATTTGGTATTTCGCAACACCCCGGGAATAAAAAAGCGCATCAAATATCAGTAATTTTATTTGAACCAAAATCAATATCATTAAGTAATCCAAACACAGCAATTCTTCTTGAGTCTGGAGCACTTTCAAGTGCTCGTCAAACTCATCAATTAAAAATACCGCTTACTGTCTAGGTCTACAGAAGTTTATCGACGTTCTTTCTTGCCTTAAGGGCCAACAATCCCAGAGCTGACCTTATGCTAACAAATCGAGGATCCGGCAAATGAGTTCGATCTCCCACTGTTTGATCAAGTCTAATTGCCTTCAATTACACTGTTTGCTGGTTACTATCAATTTGTGCCAACGTGTTGAAACGTTATGTAATGAATATTCGAATGTAACATTTTCACTTTTATATTTGTATCGGCAGACGTTTGTTGATTAATCAACTTACTTAAGTATACAATGAATTCGAGTTGCAATTACAAATGTCAGACATATATGCTCGATGGTCGAAATAACACAGAACCAAGGTAGACTTATGAACATAACTGCTAGTTATAATGCTTAATTGAAAACATAAATTACCATTTTTTCTGAAGTGATAGTTATACGTAAAACTATGAAAATATTTTAAAATATATGTGTCCTTTTCTCGTAGTGAATTATGACTTGGAAGGAAAATGTATTTTTAAGAGAAAAATTAATTATATTTTGCAGCTAACTAAAAATAATTGAAACTAAGAGAGAGACCGGACCACATTGCAACATTTTTGGAATATACTGAATTATAATTATCATTTCATAATGTCTATTAATTTGCAATTAACAAACAACATTATAAAACTGTTATAGGTAATATTTAGTTTAGAAGGTTTCAACATCTTGAGCGATCATCAATATGACCTTTGACCGTGTGCGACATGATGGTTTGCTGGCCAAACTTGCTTGGCTTGTCGGATCATTTTTGTACATGGCTCTTCAGCTTCCTGAAAGAACGTTTCCTACAACTGGTCGTCAATGGATATTTCTCGAATACTTTTACCAAAAACGTTGGTGTTTCCCAGGGATACATATTGTCTCCAATAGTCATGTTATTGTATATCAACGACTCATTGAAAAAAACGAAGAATCCAATATATTGCTTTGCTGACGACAGCACACTTGTCATTGCATTTGGATTCCAGGATATCGGCCACGGATACACATCTTCACTGGCAGCAGGAGGTTGCATATCTTAATGACGATCTAGAAGTGATTTCGAATTGGGGTGAAACTAATCAGGTACAATTCAATCCCACAAAAACTCAGGAATCGGTTTTGTCCAAAAAGATATATCTCTCCGAACCGGATATAATAATGTCAGGTCAGACAATTTTGCTTTCTGTTTCGATAAGTTTGTTGGAGGTTAAAATGGACACCAATATGTCTTGGCACAATCATGTTGCTGAAATTGCAAAGGCTGCTGTTCCGAACCAGAAAACTGTACACACCTCAGCAACTTTTGATGTTTTATAAAGCTCAGATCAGACTTTCTTTGGAGTAGTTGTAACAGCAAATTATTGATAAGTCAATAATCCGCAACAATCCGCTCTCCGGCAGCTTGTGGCTGCCGGAGAGCGGATTCTAGCCTCTAGCCGAGTTGAACGTAATAGCATGTGCAACAACAAAGTGATTAGATTCACTCTTTTCAACATAAACTACTTATTCGCCTGATGTCATCCTACAACCCTAAATTTTAGTTAAAGCAAACCTAACACAAAAAGGTATCCAGAGTATTCTCCAATTTCTGGGGCTTCTCAAAGACTTAGCTCTAAGGAGGGTAGGCAATGGTTTATCTATCAAAAACCGGGTGCCTCATGGTTTGATTAAGCAAAAAACTGAAATTTCCTGGGCTAGTTTACAAAATAGCCAGAATATTATTCTACTCAATTCAGAAAGGGCAATTATCAACCTCAACAGAAAGAAGAATTCAAATCCAAAAACTGTGTCCCTGCATAACCACCTTGGCAAATCTGTCTTCACAGGAAAAAAATATCGAACTGAAGCCTTATCCTTGAAAAGAATCGTGCTTGGTTTTTTTACCAATCGAATTAAATATACCTCAGTTATCGGGCAAATGGAAGATGAGATATTTAAAATTCCGCATTGATTTGGAGTTGGCAACTAGCCATACAAAAGTATTCGAATGGTGTCCTGTATGAGCTGACTTCTCTTCGATTTATTTAAAAAATTATAGAAAATTAAAGTAGGATAAACTAAACGCTACATAGTGTTCTCATGTATGGTGCCGCTGTATTTCATCCAAAAAAGAGCCATCCGCTTGACTGGAGACTCTTCTATAGATATTGTCACGAGAGGTGTTCCAGGGACTTGGCATATTTTATTCCACCAAGAGTGGTGCATATTAGAATTACTCGTTCAACTCAATACACCTCGAACTTCACTGTTTAAGAACTCTTTCATTTGGAGAACTGCGTTTATGTGCAATAAACTTCCTGAGAACATGAATCGCTACTTTCGCACAGGCACTGCTCTTAGAGCGCATTGAGGATTTTCCTGTAGCGCGCTTGTGTTTTGTCCTTAGAAAAAAAAAGCCATGAGTCAAAGAAAACAATATTTCTTATTAATTTTTACTTCATCAGTTCCGAATTCCATTGTCTAAGTCTAATTTAATATAAATTGATTTGAAAACCCTGAAAAACAATTGAAAAATTAATAAGATTAACCGAAAATAACAATTTTATTAAACAAAAAACTGAAATTACAAAGAAATAACATACAAGCAACAACCAAACAGATATAAAATAAAAATTGAAATATTAATAAAAGCTGAAAAATGAACTGAAGCTGAACTAATGAAATACACAACGAAACATTGTCAACAACCTTCAAACAAATTCAAAAATTATGTTGATTCGAAAAAATTATTCTGTATTTATGTCAAAGAATCAATCGAATATTTCATTCCAACGCTTGTAAGAACACTTCAAAATACATTCAAAGACCATTTCTATCATTCGGTTATTTCAAAGAAATTCTAAGACCTAACAGATTTAAATGAGAAAAAAAGAAATTTGAAATATCACCTTGGGAGTAAATCTTGTCACCGTGGTATGAACGAAACATTCCAAGCAATAAGAAACAAACATTATTGGCCAAATATGAAAACGGATATCATCCGGTATATAAATGCTTGTGATATCTGCCAACAAGCCAAATTTGATTGACACCCTCCGAAAATAAAATATTCTTTCTCCCTCTTACCCACTAAACCCTTCGAAATGAAACATATTGATATCTTTTAGATTCTACAGACGAAATTTTTAACAATCTTCAATTCCTTCTCTAAGTACGGACCAGCATACATTTCAAATAGCGTCAACACCGTGAACGTGATAGTGGAACTTAATTCAAATCAAAACTTTTTATGGAATTTTGTAAACTTCATAAAATTCAACTTCATGTTACTACCCCACGCAATTCGAACAGTAATAGCCCCATTGAAAGATTCCACCTAGTCCTTTTTGAAAATATCCGCGTCCTGAAACTACAATATCCCAACAAACCCATAAAACAACTAGTCTAATTATTAGTCGTAGGGTACAATTCGTCAATCCATTCCGTGAGAAAATACTCCCCTTACGATGTAGTCTTGGGTAATACAAAATAACTAGACCCCTTTGACTTAACGGATGAACACATGAGCAATAACTTCATAAATGACAGGAAAAGTAGGTTGGTTACCCTCTATGAAAACATCCGAAAACGCTGTCAAAAAGTAAAGAACGAGTCATCATTAAACGAAACGGGACTTCCTGTAGAGTACAGAGAAAATCAAGATATATTTGTGCAAAATCGCGAAGCTGCTCGTAACAAATCTAAACCTAGACATATTGAAAAACTAGCTTCGAAAGACTTAGGACTGAAAATTAAAACAACAAGAGCAATAATTCATAAATCAAAAATAAGAAAACCACCTATTTACCCTCGACGTTCTTTACAGGATGACAGAATGGACTACACCGATCCTAATAGTATCCCTTCAACTTTGCTTGATGACCCAGGTAATAACCAGCCAAGAAATTGAAATTCAACAACTCGACACTCCACTCTTACCATTAGAACTCGGAAAATCAAGAATCATGAAAAAAACATACATTCTTACATTGATATCGAAACCCCTCTCTTAGAAATGCATCTCAAAATATGGAATTTTTATACGAGAGACTAGTAATATCGATCAATAATAAAACTTAATTGGAAAAGGACCAGTTCATCCTGAATGATTTGTTCAATCTAGCTAAATATTTCCTAACCACTACGAAAACTAAATTGACTAATATAATTTCAAGCAATCGCAATTTGAAAATCTAAATTCTCTCAATCATCAAATTAAACCACAGGCTTCTCTTAATCAAAAACTACAATGAAACTATAACCGAACTTCACGATAATTAAATCCTATCGAGAGATCAACTTAACCAACTCAGAGAAGAGCTCAATAACTGAACTAATGATTTATATTCTTATTTTGCATCCTTTGCCAAAGTTTGATAAACATTTCTTGACAATTTCGAAAATGCCATCATGTTTGCCAACTTAAGTTATCTCCACCCTTCAGTAATTCCATTAAATGATTTAGTAAGTACTATCGAACAAATGGCCAATATTTATGGTCATAAAAAGATCCTCAAAACTCAAAATGCATACCTATATTACCAGTTGGCATGATCTCAAGCAAAAATTGAGATATACAAAATTATTTTTGCTATACATATACCAATTTGCCTAGAAGACAACTTCCGAACCTATAATCTTATTAGTTTACTATACCAAAATACAATCATCGCCCCCTATAAACCTTTTCTCATACTCGGTACCGAATTTCAGAAGTTTGAAGATAAACCATACCCTCAAATAGCCAGATTCGCCATACTTTGATTTTGGAAAATTTTTTATTTTGATTTTTGAAAGAGAAAAATGGCCATCGCAAACCAATCGACAGAAGGACCCTAAAGAAAACAAACCCTTTATCCGAATTGTTTTCTCCTGAGGAGGGAGGAGTTATGTGAAGAGATTTTCGATTGTGGATACTAACAATCGAAACGTCGTGACATAACTTAGTTTCAAATCTTTTAATTTTAATTTTTCATTTTTGTTAATATTAATTTTTAATTTTATTTTTCAGCTTTAATATTTCAATATTTATTTGTTTGGTTGTTGCTTGTATGTTATTTCTTTGTAATTTCAGATTTTCTTTTAATAAAATTGTTATTTTCGGTTAATCTTAATAATTTTTTAATTGTTTTTTAAGGGTTTTCAAATCAATTTATATTATATTAGACAATGGAAGTCCGAACTGATGACATACACCACGAAACATTGTCAATCACCTTCAAACAAAGGTCTTATAGTCTTATCCACATTGGTATGAATAGCCCTAAGGCAAGTGTCTTACAGCGAAACTTCTACGTCTACCATTCAGTTATTGTAGAACTCCTGTGAATGATTTCTGATTTTATTCTATAACGAATGTTTGGAATACAAACTGAGTAGAGAAAAGTATCTTCTGTATAATTCAGTGTTCATATACATATAAAAGTATTTGTTTTGAAAGAATTTTTTCTTCGTGTAATTCAATGTTTATATGAAAGTAGCTGTTTCAGGAGAGCTTTTTCTTCCAGTTCGTGCCTGAAAGTTACTTCTTTGCGCAATCTATACATCTAGATATAGATCTAGCTATAGATGTATTGATCACCCATCTAGGTATAAATATACCGGGTGTCCCAGAGCTTTTAGGCCAGCAGATATCTCAGTCACCTGCAGAAAAAATTGAAAAAAAATATGTATATCATAGAAGACCACCAGCACTTTCATGTAGCAGAGCAAAATCCACC
>WOGN01004196.1:0-14381 GCA_015342105.1 Leptinotarsa texana
TCTAAAGATTGGCGTAAGGTGAAATCGAATTCCTGTAACTCCTTCAGACAAATCCAAGTTGGACTGCATCTCAAGATATACAATAATGTGGGGATTGCCAAACAGTATTTTATTAGAAAAGGTGCTATATGGAATGGAAGACTATTGAGACGAGATGACAATACAATTAGATACTCAGTTTTCTGTGCGAGTCTACGTTATAAAGACTCTACAGAGAGAGGAGCTCCCAATAACGACCACTGTGTTTTGGGGACAATTTTAATTTGTGGAGAAATCATTGTGAAAGGATTCGTAAGCATCTGAAAGCAGCAAACCCTAGAGGATCCATTTGTCAAACCCCTCTCTGAGATAAGTTAGTAAGATGGTAATTATTGGATTTGTTATTTTTTTTCTGTTAGAAGCAGAATAGAATGAAAAAGCCCCGCGATTCTCCACGAGTTTTTATTTGTTTATCGCAAACTTCTTCACGCACAAATTGAGTTGACATTTGAAATTTGGAACTTGTTACTAATTTTGAAAAATTATAATTATAATTCCAGGGTGATGTTATCAAACATAATGAGGTGAAAAATGTGTACCTGTCCCAAATCTCAAGTAGTCCGAATAAAATAAATGAACGACTAAAATCATTTGGTATGTAGGTTTCTAGACTTTCCAAAAACGTCATTATATCAAATATGTTTCTAATTGTCACTTTCATCTCTTCTATTAGGTATTTCATTTGTATACCCAAGCGACCCTTATCTTGTCACTGATTGTGTTTGTAAACATTAGCATAACAAAAGATGTTTGAGTTAGTATGCTTTCCACGCCCGCTGATGTATATTCCATAATGGAAGTGTTTTCACTGAAGGAAATTGCACCTCAAGGCTAATAGGATCGAGAAGGAAGGGTGAAAGGGGATTCCAAACTGGTGGTGGTCGTTTGGATGAAGTGCTACGTATTTTATGTTCCTTTATGATTATATTATACGGTTGGTTGACTAATAGTGTATATGCTGTTACTTCTATTTTGACTTTTGGTATAATTTTCTGAAAGATATAAATTTCATCCGGCTATTTTACTGCCCACGTGAAAGTATGTAAATGTTATATTGGTGCATACAGATAAGGGTGGTTTTCACTGGACGCTTGTTTATGTTACTTATGTTTGTTTTCTGCTCCAATGTATCTTCAAAATATACATATAAAGCAATCGATATAAATGTATAAATGTTGATTTACTTCTTTCTGTGAAAGTATTTTTGTTCAGATAAAATTCTTTTCCACTTTTCCAGTACTGAATCGAAAAAAGTCGATATGAAATCACATCTATGAAAATCATTTTAATTGGACCCAGTGTTCCGGAAAAACATTCGATTACAACCCTTTATAAGTAGTAATGGGACCGTTCGGATAGTGACTAGTTTAATGTTATATGCGTTTTCGGATATTTTGAGCAATAATCTCTTCACAATTATCTTTCCAATAAATTCACTTTCTGCAGCTCGAATAAATGCAATTAGAATCATTTTAAACTGATATGAAATAATTTTTAAAAAATAATTATGATGGAGATAGTGTCAAATATTCAAAAGCGAATACAAGGCTACTGGAACTTCTAAGCATCCGCACAGTTTCAAAAGAAAAGTTACACGGGTCAGCAAAAGTAGTATCCAGTTCTTGAGAAGGCCAGAAATGAGAAAGAATACAACTCCGATCGATAGATAATGGCCAGCATACCTGTCATGTATCACCACCCCCACCATTACCCCCACCTGCCTCTAAAATTATAAATACGAATGAACACGGTGCTTGTCAGTCAATCGATGCCGCAATAGCGGATGATATGTTTGGTACTACAAGTTCCATTCTATTTTGTTCTAATTGAACTATAATTCCTTCATGGCAGTTAAAATAGAACAGTCGACTTCCAGACAAAAGTGCTATGTTGCTTAGATATTTCCTGCAGTTTCTGTGAGAGATCAGTCAATTGATTTCAGCGAGGTGTTGGAAGAACGAGAAAAATTGCTTCGTGAGGACATTTGCATTTGTTGAATCCAACTGTGTGAGTACGTTGAAAAAAGTGAGTGTTTCGAATTTTAATGTGAAATTGATTTTGAATTCATACAAAAAATCGTGTCGCTTATCGATCTAGTATAACTAATTGAGATTTTTCCAGTATTTCGAAGATTATGGCCTCCACGCCTTCCAAATTGAATTCCATTGAAACATACGACGATCACCGATCTATACTCCGTCCATCTAGGCAAAAAAGTGATCCAAAACATTATCATGCATAGAGTAAGTGATCTCACAGATAAGGCTGATTGTACAGACGTTATACCGTAACTCACCACTTCGACCCTATGTAACGATAAACAGTAAATGCTACGGCTAATGGCGAGCAATCGCGCAGGTATAGACACTCCCAACTAAATTACTATTGGATTACAATAAGCCCCTTGCCGGCAAGTGTCGCATCTATAATTAGCTTCAGTTAGGGTGGCAAATGGAACATGACTTATTTTTAGTTTCTTTCCATATTTTATTTAGTACTATAGGTAGTAGTACAATTCATTAAACTCATAATCACTGGATTGACCCTGTTCAAGGGTCTGGGAGTATTTCATTTTCGAAAATATTTCCGCTCTACATCTACTTCAAGTCGGTACCGCCTTTGCCATTCCTCGGAAGTGGTTTGATCAAATTCGAGCTCCCCAGTTTCCTCACACCTGCCAACTTGAAAGTTACATTCTTTTGGGATATGTTTTCTTTGACAGTAGCCCAAGTGAGTTCAATGGGATTCAAATCCGGATGATAGGGTGGAAGTCGCGAAACATTAAATCCGTGTTCAAGCAAAACTTCATCAAATTTGTGTCTAATATGATGCTTCTCATTTAACTTGATGAACTCGTATAATTCGGGTTTGAGTATGTTAGGAATGAACAGAATGCAGTTTTCGTGCAGCCACTTCACCATGTCAGCCTTCCTAGAATTTGTGTTGGGGGCTGGAATAATTTGAATATTATGGTATGGAGCATTATCAATCACGAACAACAAATTCACAGGTAAATTTTCGAATAACTTCTCTTGTAAGCATTTACCTTAATTTTCAAAATTCATTTCTGAATGGATAATCCCCTGATGTTGTGCCTGGTTTAAATAGGGATAGAGCCCATGTCACCTCCTACATGAACAATAATGAGTTTCCTTCGCAATATTTTTAAATAACCTTTTGGTTGATTACTCCGTCTAGTTTTTGGAAGATGTAGGTCCATTATGAAGGTATTTTCATCAAGAAACACAATTGGTCGCTCTAAAGTTCATTTTCTCTATGAAAATATTTCTATTATTTTCAGTCCATTTGAAACCTATTTTTTTTAAATTTTACGAAGAGATGTTTCGGAAGCTACAATTTTGAAAACGTCAATAATTTTGTGTTGGAAGTTTTTCACCGTAATACGACACCGTTTCGTCTTATGAATGTCTTATATGGGAATAATTATACTCGAGAATATCAGTTACTGGTATTCTTCTAGGCCGCTTTTTTCTTGGGGTGGAAAATTTCACTTCTCAGTTATTTGCAGAAATTAATTGTTCCCTTTCAATGGTTCTTATGTAAATATCTGATAATAAAATTTTGTGATGAAATAGTTATTTTTCAAATTCATTTAATGTTTTCTTATTAGTCAGTGGCCTATGTTTGAAGACAGGCAGTAAACAAATCTAAAGAAATGGACGTTGAATGTTCAAGCCGTCTCGGATATACCTACACAGTAGGTTGAATGGACTGACGCCTATCAAAAAACTACTACGTCACTGGCTAATACCACGAACGGCGTTGGATTATATCCTACAGGCATCAGTGCAGAAATCTTCACAGAAAATTTCCTGCATATTCAGTTGGTAATATAACTGAAAGAGTCGACCTCTTTTGATTGTATACTAACGACTTATTGGAAAATACCAACAATACAATGTATTGCTTTGCTGACGACAGCATTTCATTTGGATTCCAGGACATAGGTTACGGAGTCACATCTTCACCGGCAGTGGGAGATAGCATTTGTTGATGAGGATCTAGAAGTGATTTCGAATCGGGGTAACCAGGTTCAATTCAATGCCACAAAAACCCAGGCATCGATTTTCTCCGAGAATATGAATGTCTCCGAACCGCAAGGTCTGACAATTCCATTTTCTGCTTCGATAAGTTTGTTGGGGGTTAAAATGGACATCAAAATGTCTTGTCCCAATCATATCTCTGGAGTTGCAAAGGCTGTTTCTCAAAAGCTTGGAACACTGTTCCGAACCAGAAAACTGTAGACACCTCAGAAACTTTTGATGCTTCATGATACTCGGATCAGGAGGTTACATTGAAAATGAGTTTGTGCGCATGGGGGCGGGCTCGGCATTACGTTTAGCGCTTGCTGTACCTGAATGAATTCCGCTAGCCGATTGCAGTTGAATATGATTGGCCAGTGTAAAAATGCTGGCCAATCATCCAATAGATACAAATTTACGTGCTGATCACGTGACGATCATGCATCTATGACTGTTTGGGTTACTTTGTTTGCTGGATAGACAGTGTTTAGTATCTTCTTTCAATCCCGCAAAAGAAAACAATTGGCAATTCGAATTCGACACGCTGTATAGTATCTCGCACGTATACCCCCCCTACGGTTCAATCGTAATTCCCCTATGAAACGCCTCCAAAATTCAGTATAAGTATGCATCTTACAACCAGCCACATGAGAACAAAATATCTCTGTCTTTTGAAACTTTCCGATTCATACCGAGATGAATAACGTTCATCTATCAAAACCCCTTAGCCACAATGTCATCTCACAAACGACTATGTATTCCACCAAGTAGGCAGTGCTACATGCACTGCTGACAAGTTCCTTGTTCAACACGTACGTGACCAACATTCATTATGGTCGCCGGAAGCGGAGACAGGTCAGATGTTTGGATAACTCTCGATGGGAAGACTTCACACCTGTGGATGGCTTGGATAGGTAGGCGAGAGAAGTGAATTCGGATTGTTTTAAGGATCTGAATGTGAACGAAAGTGTTATTTTTGTAAATAATGGATGTTCGTTAATGGGGTTCATTTTGGTTACTTAATTGAATTGGAAATAATACTTTTTACCAAATCTCACTTAGTAGGTGAATTCAGAAATTAATTGTTTCTTGTCTATTATTTTGAATACACTGACATTAATGATAATAATTATAAATTTTCCCAGCATAGACTTCATTAATTGAATAGAACTGGCCGATACTTGATGAAAATCCATATTAAAACTAATTAATACAGTTTATTGTATGACTTTCACTATAAAAGGTTTTACAAAAACCCCGACCCGTATTTTGCTATACAATAGCTTTCTCAAATGTAAACTACTTAACTATTCTTACTTGGAAATAACAGACTAAATAATGTCGAATTATTTAGTTCAGTTTGATTGTTCATAAGATACTGAGAGTTTTTGAATTTGTTTCGTTCTATAGTCTCCAACAGATTAAGTTTCAAACCTTTCTTTTGGAAATGGAGGGGCTGAAATTCATGGTTGAACTCATGTCCCTCTGTTATTAAATGCGTGGCATATGTAGAGTTCATTTTTCCATTCTGGAAATTATTTCTGTGTTCCTTTATGCGGGCTTTAAACGTTCTTCCAGTTCAATCTGTATAAAACATCGGACATGTTCCACATGATAATTTATACACAATCGAGTTTCCTGAAACTGAACTTTCATTTTTGTTATTCTTACTATGCATGTCTAAGTTGTTGTTGGTTTTGAAAGGAATATTTACACCTTTGTTGTGAAGAAAATCTGAAATATTTTTAGTGGGTTGGCCTAAGTACCTAGGTTAAGGTTCGATAATTTTTATCCTCTTCTCTTCGAATTGGATAAACTTCCTTCAAAGCTTGGCTGTATAACTTTTTGATAATAGAGAATGTATCAGACTGCTATCGTAATTATTGTTGACGGCTATTTGTTTATTATGTTCAGTTCTTTATCGAAATTCGCCTCTGACAAGGGAATATTTATCAGTCTGTGGATCATACTGATGAATGGTGCTACTTTGTGCTGATACGGGTGGGTGGACGAATTATGAATGATAATATCTGTGTGTGCTGGTTTAAGATAAATTGAAAAATTATGTTTGTTGGTAACTGTCGTTATTGTCAAGCCCAAAAAATTCATAGAGTCGTCCTTTTCCATCTCCATGGTGAATGTGATAGAAGGGTGGAGAGCATTGATAAAATTCAAGAACTTAGTCAACTGTCTGTTCATTCCTGTGACACATACCAATATATCATCCACATATCTATATCAATACACGAAACTTCTTACCACTGGGTAACTGTATTTTTTCTCTCCAAATCGTCCACGAAAATCTTTGCCAGAATAGGATAAAGTGGGTTTCACATTACGAGATCTTTGCAGGATGAATAAAAAATTTCATTGAATTGGAAGTAATTCTGTGACAAACAAACCGAAAGCAAGTCTAATGTTTCCTTTTCCGCTATCGGATTGATAGACATTTCGTCCAATAGATTCTCTACTAGAGTAAGCGTTTTATTCGGAGGAATATTGGGAAACGATTGGGAAACGATTATATCGTTTCCTACACGCGTTTCACTAGATAGAAGCATCCTCAGTTGGACTGGTTTTCTGCATTGATTCACAATGCAATTTATACAAATTGTCGACATTAATTAATAGAGATTATTACAGGTAGTTTCAAGAACAGATAACCATGACTGTCGTATGTCCACTCGACTGCCCGCTACTCGGAGCATCTGTCTTGAAAAGTTTCGTCAACCATATCTTTCGATAGTTTTGAGTTAAACATGAAACTTTTACCCATTATACAACCTCTCTATATCTCCTCGTACAGACTAGAAATCGAAAAATAGGATCCCTTATTTTCAAGCGAAAACTGCTTTGGAAAAATTGAGGTGAAAAAATTCACGCAACCATTTGTACTAGTGGAAGGAAAGTGTTACCAAAATTCCATTTATAATTCCTATAATACAGATGAAAAATTGTTCTGGAGAATCGGTTTTGTTCGCCTCAAAGAGAACCAGGTAAACAATGTATTTACAAAATATCGGTCATATGATTACTTCCATGAAACGTTAGTAAATAGATAAAAATGGTTCTACAAAATCAAGCTCATGATGAGATGATAATAGAAATTATTCATTAGTTATGATCGTCACGAAATTCTGTATTTTTGCTGATTACTCGAAAGCGTGAGTAATATTCAATATTTCAGGAAAGAAATGTTTCGGCTTTCTACTTTTCCATCTTTATATAGAGACACAAACCAGTTTGCATTATCTACAAATACTTGAGTATAGAGTAAATACTCGTGATGCACTGTTTGGAACCTTTGGTGTAATAATGAATATTACTGGAGTTTTACCCCAACACCAAACCGTTACTTTAACACCTCGACTCGTGTTTCGATCACCAAGTGATCATCTTCAAGAGGAGGATCTGTAGTGCAGCTATTTTATCGTTGACTTGGTAATAGGCTGGTAGTAGGTTCACAGCGCCGCAAAGTTTATTTTTCAGATAACAATTATTCGTATAGAAAAGTTGTGTATTATGTGAATATATGTAGTCAGTAGTGAAAACGTAAGATTAATAAGATGTGTATAGTGATATTATGAAGTGACGCCGTTCATTCATTCACAACTATAAAAGTGGAGGAGAAAATACGAATCTTTGATGTAGACTCTAAAAAAATTCTTCAATGGGAGGCATATTGGTTTGCAAACTGACAATAAAAAAAATCCTATGGAACCTTATAGTTGAAGGATCATATTTTTATTTCAGAAAGTTGAGAATGATCCGAAATTTCCATACAATTTACTAAGTTACTCTCATCAAGTCCCCCGACAAAGTAGGTACACTAAAATACGTTGGAAAGTATCAGTTAAGGAATCAATCAAAGTGGAACATTCCGTTAACAAATTGGAAAAAGCTGAAGACATCGAAAAACTTTTCTTGATTTGAGATGAATTAACAAAAAACCTACAATTTAGGAAATGTGGTTGACTCATAAATCATCATAATGATTCATGATAATCCCTGGTTCTTTCAGAGTACATAATTTTCCTGTTTTGATTTTCGACGCTCATGAAAACTCAATTCACTTCAGTTGGAAATACGAAATAGAAGTATCCAACTGTTTGCACCTGCACCCTATGGTGGATGCCCGACTTGCTGATAACCTTCCCTGTTAATCTCACACGCTGAGACTAAAGGCAAACTTTCAAATTACAAGAGAACGCTGCGGAGTAATTTGCTGGGAATGTAGAATGGCTTGAGAATATTAACTCAATGAAAATAAGTGTGTGGGTTGCAGGGTGAATGCAAACAAAGAACCTTTGGAAATAGAAACCTGGGAAAGGTAAGTTTGTCTCACTTAATTCATGGACTAGTATTACGATAATTCATAAAAGCATCATTCCATTTAGTTTTCGGCGATATGAGTCTGGACTATTTATTGGTGGAAGGAAAATTAGAGTTGGTATTTGGTGGGAGAGAAAGAATAAAATAAGAGGTGATACAGGCATGCTTCGTTATACCATTTGAGAACCGTCTGACATTTATTTTTCTTTCAAATCTTCAGAAAATTGCTGTCTTAAGGGTTTGTTGCGTTTCTCTCTATCATCTTCATGACATCCTTTACAACAATCTGATTCTTTGTACTGGTTTGTACAGGTCCGTTGTAGGATGTTTATCATATTCTTCTGAATATAATCGGTTGTTCAAAAATTTGTCTCACATTCGCATAAAACATGATGAGTTATCGTTACATAGCCCTATTTCATTCAGGTGTCCTCTTAAAGACCAGTGACCGATTTGTGCATTGCTCGAGCAGTTTTGCAGTTTTCTTTTAGAACGGTCTGATGTTTGAATATTACTGGAGTTTCTTACCAACACCAAATCGTTTGATCTTCCCGTTGAAGATTATCTGGTGATCGAAACCCGTGTCGAGGTGTTGAAAATAACGGTTTGGTGTTGGGAAAAAACTCAAGTAATAGTCAATAAATTGATGGATGTAGCCGTTACTACGTGGTAAGTAATCATAATCCAGTAATATTCATTACTACACCAATGGTTCCACACAGTGCATTACAAGGTCACGGGTATAGTTTCCCAGTCCTTTTCATGTCTCTCATAGGTCCACTTCCCAACCTGGTTCCGTGCCGAATATTTTGGTACCTTCACAGTTGGTTCTGGCCCTATATAGATACTCGTATGCAGTATAAAGTCGATCTATTCCTGTTTCTTCAGCTCTTCACGACATTCCCAGACCAGTCTTGATGTCACTTATGGGTTCATCAGTATTCCAAATGTAACCTGGTTGTCTGTAAAAATATTGTTCCGTTCATTTGTTCAACCCCTGAATTAATGCTCCTTGCGCATTACAAGACAGATTCCATACAGCTTTGAATACTAATGTGTATTGACCAAGCGTGTTTACTCAAATGTGGATTTCTCCTCGTTCCAGCTTTGTGCCACGTTCGGTTTTCGACCCGTCTGTGTATCATGTGTTTTTGCCAAGCATGTTTTTAGAATGCGAAGCTTCTGTCGAACATATATTTTGGTGTCGTGCAGTTGTAGAATATGAATGATGTTCGTTTCTCCACATATTCCGATATTTCTGCTCTGCTCGATTCATTGAAGATGGGTGAATATTCAAGAGTGAGCCAATATAAACCTCTATCATTATTATCAGATGTGAAGGATTTGAAAATCCCAATGCAGATGTAATGTTGGTGTGTTTTTTGTTAATACCGTTATTCTTAAACAAGCAAGTATTAACACCCTGCTTAATCTATTAGTAGTGAATGTTTGTTTAAGTTTTGGACACCAGACATTGACGGATATGTTATCGGGAGGTATATCACCATATTACAGAGCCTGTCATTTGGTGATAACTTGATGATCAAGATCGAGACTCAATCTAAATTTCTGGGTATTTAGATTGACAATAAGCTAAAATGTATTGAACGTTTCAAAAAACTTAAAAGTAAAATTTGTTCTGGATGTTATGCAGTGAGAGTAACTTCAATAAATCTGAAAATCAAAACTGCTAGAAGAGTGTAATATGCCCTCGTTGAATCCCACCTACGTTATGGAATACCGTTTGTGGGATGCAATTCATCAGCACTCCTATCTGTATTAGTACTGCAGAAACGGGCTATCAGGTATATGTGTGAGATCAAACCTCGTGATTTATGTAGACACAAATTCGTTGAGCAAAAGATTTTAACAGTGATTGCTTTGTTCACTTTGGAATCGGTTTGCCGCATTTACAAAAATATGTCCCTATTTGAGGCTTCATGCCATTCTTATAGCACCCGTTCCATCGCGTTGAAATTGACAGTTCCTTTAACAAATTTGGTCAGGAATTCTTTTTATTACAATGGGGTCGAAATGTTTAATCACTTGCCCTAAGATATAAGATATAAAAACATTTTTGGCTGATAGACCCTATTATAATTTGCAAGAGTTCCATGAGATAAATTTACGTGACAAAATGTCCACATCTGAATTTAGGTTATATACGATTTTTGTTTATATTCTTGTTTGGATATGTTTGATTGCAATGGATGTGTTTATTTATGTAGTATTATATATTAGTAAGTATATATGTTTTTATGTGTATTATATAAGTGTTGATAATATTTTTAAACGAATCTTCACACAACCATGTTGATACAAAATTTCGACGTTGAACTATAGTGTATGTACTAACTTTACTTTTTTGTAGGTGTTTTTAATTCACATTTTATATTATTACATACATTCATATTTATTTTTCACAAGATGTGTCCACAAGATTTATTTTTAATGACAATAAAGCATATTATTATTATTTTTTCACCGTAGTGTGCGCTGGTCAAGCCCTATCCCCCAAAGACCCGATACATTCGGGAGGGCGTACCAGCATTATCAACCAATGACCACTCCTCACACCGTGGGATAAGTGATCATTGGGCCCGAGAATGATGTGCCCTGAGCAAGCGCAGTGATCCAAGAATGACAGCCTACTGCATCTGAAGGCCTAAGATTTCTTCCTTAGTGCAGCAAGCCAGTATGATTTTGAGTTTCGAGAGTAGAGAGGACATCATCTCACCAATGACTCCAATAATCAGAACAACCATCTTGACAGAGTGATCTGGATAGAGTCTGCGGAGTTCCAAGAGAAAAATCTGGATATTTTATCCGGAGCGTAGGGCAACACCGGTGTCTCGTCAATACCGTAAGAGTGTCGTAGATGGTAATATAGCACCCTTATTATTATTTTTTTCCACCGTATTGTGCTCTGGTCAGGCCCCTTCCCTCGAAGCCCCGATTCATTCGGGAGGGCGCGCCAGCATTATTATTATTATTATTATTGTTATGATGTTGAAGGCCTACTGCACTGATATTTGTTTTTGCATGGAATTGGATGAAGAACTCATCTATTTACCACAGTATTTGAGGTATGTTAGTTGAGTATACGATATTTTTGTACCGTTGGATACAGGGTCGTCAGGCAGACTGATTATCAGAAAGAAGGAGAGAGAGGGAGCTATCTTCCTTAGGTTCACCAAGAGCAATATCCCCAATACAATATTCAATCAAATCTCAATGAGAATATTCCCTACTGAAATAAATATCTGGAACGAATAACATAACCAGAAACATCTCGAGAAGTGCAAGAAAAATACGAGGATTTATTTATATCTAGTTATACTGTTATCATACTTCCGTGTTATCAGAGCAAGGAAGGATTACATTACGTCAAAAAAACCAATATAATTTCAAAAACAAACGATGTCAACCGAAATTGTCTTCACTTTTGATCATCCCAAAAATGTTATTTGAAGAATATTATTGAAAAAAATTCTCTGAATGAATCCAATGCTTTAGAAAATATCCAGATATAAAAAATATAGGAAATGAAGATCCGGCTAGGAATCGCATTTCGTTTCAGAAGTTTCTGTGTTGGAGTTCAATTGTTTTTCAGCAATTTGTATTGATTTCTTTAATCATATGTGAAAATACCAAAAGAAGGTCGATGAAAAACTCAAATATATAGCTTTACTTCTATTTCTCATTGCTATACAAATTTTAATTCGAATAAATGGTATCTAGAAACGTCTTCATTTTTTGATGAGAAAACCTTCCTTACTGATGTTACTGAAATATTCAAGTACCATGAATAAGTCCACATGTGATGAAGTACTTGCGTCTTCCCCAATAAAACTTTCCCGAACCGAAAACTTCTTTGTTCTAACTTCAAATATTAAATGCTTTGCTTTTTCAAACGCCGTATAGACAATCGAACATTTTTGTCACTGTATTTTGGATGACAATCATTAATTATTAAAATGAATGATGAGAACACATAATAAGTCGAACATTGACGAGAGTAACAGATCAAATGTCTACAAACTAACATGCGACTCGTACCTAAAAGTTTATATAGTGTTGTGAATCATCCCTTAGAAGATCAACTGTGACGTGGCTAAAGTAGCCCAGCTGGCGCTTCGCGATTGTTTGATGTTTGCGCAATTTCGATGGAATTCCGTCGAATCTTCTATCGGCTTCGATGGATTTCTGAGGAATTCTCCACCGGTTTCGGGATAGTTCGTTTACCGCATGTAAACACTATCTACAAGCATATCGAGATAATGAAGTCTCGCTGAAAGTACAGCACAGAGCAATCTCTACAATTATTGTTCAACCCACGGAAAAAACGTAGAAAAAAAACGTAAAAAAAAACGTCTAGAAATTTCTAAAAGAGAATTTCGGAAAAAGAAAAAGTTCGAAAGAACAACCACGGCTTCGATATGAACTACGAGAAATTACATGAAGAAGAAAATGACGAAAATTGAACCCGCCGAAATTTCTAGAAATCAATGAACTGAAACAATCGAATTCTCTAATAAACTACCAACAATAATTTGATCACTTACCTTTATCGAAATCATTTTCATAAAATTCCGAAAATAAATCGTCATTAACGAATTATTGCTTGAAATTTCCATTATAATTAATAACTAGTTCAAGTTTGTAACTATATGAAATGCATTTTGCCAGTTGAACTGAGGATACTGCTGTTTACTGAAACGCGTCTGCAGTAAAGTTAATAGTGTGGAAATTTTCACATATAATCAGTGGGCATACTTGAAGATTGGTAGTGGTAGTGTCTATCATCAACATAAAGTCGATGATTTCCGATAATTGAAAATTGAATTCCATCAGAGTATCAGACAACAAACAACAGGTTTGTCATCGTCTCATCTGCCTGTGAACCAGGTAATGGTTGTAGGTTAATGAACTGACACCTATCAGAAAACAACTACTCCCCTGGCTAATTTCACGAGGGGCGTCGGATTATATCTGTATGATACAATAATTCAAAAACCTTTTGCGGCAGTTGTATCCCTGCATATGCAGGAATAACTTCAGTGAAGACTCCTGCACTGACACCTGTCGGATATATTCCAACGTCCTGCATGGTATTAGCCAGGGGAGTAGTTGCTTTCTGATAGGTGTCAGTCCATTAACCTACAGGATAGGGAGTTGAGACTGGCCTGAACGAATTGTTTTTTTATATTATTTGAGTGTGGAAATTAATTGATTATCATGTTTAGTGAGAAGTTGAGATGAACAATATATCATTTGGATGAGTTTTGGATTATAATTCATTGATTTAGAGATGTATTTTGTATGCCTTCATTAAATTATTCAAATAGTTTTCCAGTCAAAGATTATTATTCGTCATATCGAAGGTTACAGTACAAATCCTTGTTGAAACTAGGGTCTTTGATAGTGTGTACAACTGAAAGGGAACGGGGATTAGGGCTCTCATATGCGTATTCAAGAGGTAAATCCTTGTCATAAGCAGGACCAAGACATTAAGGAATTGAACCGTTCCCTAATAAAACCAAAGGGCTTAATCGAATAGGATGTTTCCAATACCATGTAAATGAATACATTGGGGAAATGAAAATGAAATGGAAATGAAAAAAATAACTCAATCATTATTATTATTACCAATAGTTTTCGTGTATATCCGTATTGAAATTTTATAAATCATAATTAATGGAATAAAAAACGCCTTTTAAGAAATTTCAGAAAATAATGGAGGTGAAAACTATAGTCAGCCTAAATTGTATAGTGTTGGTAATAATGAGAATGTTTTCATCACAAGAAATCAATTTTTGGTATTTCCGAGAATATTCCAACACTGGAAATAATAATATCTGTTATTCTTGTCATGTATTTTTATTTTAATAAAGCCGTAAATAAAAATTAACAATTAATCATCAAACGAAACATAAAACTAAATATTAAAAGTCCTTAAAAAGTCCT
>WOGN01004197.1:0-14380 GCA_015342105.1 Leptinotarsa texana
AATTAGCTGTTTATATAGTCCCATCGATTTATCCCGAAACTCCAAGAAAATCGTCGAAAATTCGCTTGCTATAAATTTCCAGTTAATCGCGTTCACGTGCGTGTGACGTGATAATCTACCTGAATACAGAACTCTTCGTGGAATTGGGTCATCGGCGACGTTAGATATTTCGTAACAATATTTAAAACTTCAAGACTTTGTTTTAAATGAATATATAAGTAAATATGTAAACGTGTATCCTATACAGAATATGTGCGATATAGTTTTTTTTTTATTTTATGTGATTTTCTGTTATATGGTTATAATAGGTTAATTAATTTTTATTTTTATGTATTATATTTAGTTAAAGTACATTAATTATGTTTATATTGGGCTTGTCTATTTGGAAATATAGTTCTTCTTCTTTAGATCTCAGCAAGCGATTAGAGATCTCTTCAAGAACCAAAAATACTATTCTGGTGATGGGAAAAAAAGAAACCTTCTACTGTCATTTATGTGAAGAAGACAGAGTAGCTGATATGCGAATTTGTAATATGTGTTCATTGATACGAGGTCTGTTTAAAAAATAAAGTTAATTTTCATTTTTCTCAAAATTTCTATTTTGTCTCCTCCAAAGTAATCCTCCTTAGATATAATACACTTGTACCATGCCACCGTTTATTTAAATCCTCGAAGCAGTTCTGATATGCACTTTTTGGTATGTCCTTTTCTCAGTGATTCGGCTTTAATCTCTTCGATCGTCGCAAAACGCTATTCTTTCGTGGATCTCTTCAATCTTGGGAACAGAAAAAGTCACAGGGTGCCAAATCTAGTGAATAAGATGGCCGAGGCATGATGATGGTGCTGTTTCTGGTCAAAAAACGTACAAACAAGCAATGACGAGGAGCAGGTGCATTATCGTGATGCAAAAGCCATGAATTGTTTTTCCACAATACCGGATGCTTTCTTCGTATTGCTTCTCGCGAGCGGCGCATGACTTCAAGATAATATTCCTTATTGACCGTATGACCATGTGACAAGAACTCCTGATGCTCTACGCCACGGTAATTGAATAAAACAGTGAGCAAAACCTTGATATTTCGCTTCGCTTTCCATACGCTTCATGCCCAAAATTTCCGAAAAAATTGCATGGCATTAGCCCACCGATATGCCGACATCCTCGGCAACTATCGGTTCTCCATAACAATTTTCTTCACTTTCTCAACATATTCTTCGGTTGTTGATGTACTGGGGCATCCAGGATAATTGTCGTCATTCACATCTTCTTGACCTTCTGTGAAAAGCTTGTACCACTTGTAAATATTTTTTTTTACTCGGAGTACAATCACCGTATGCCACTGTCAACATTGAAAGTCTTTTGGGCACTTCTTCTGCATCTTCGCTCGAAGATGCTTTCAAGACTTCTTTAATTTTCGTTTGTCACAATGTCTCTCACCAACAAACTGAATATGCTAAACAGCTGAAACAGTGAACATATGTTTGAGACGAGTGTACCAACATAAAAACATTGCTAATCGACAGCTATTACAGATAATTAATACACACTGAAAAATATAGATCTATGAAGGTAGTATAATACTTACTGAAATACAACAAACCAATTTTCCGTCAAAAACTTATTTTCGGTCATTTTTCTAAAGCTGACTATATACCGACACAACAGTCACATTTCGCCTCGTGTCATAAATCTCGGTGAATTCAACATTTATCATCGGTGGCAATGAAAACATATCAGGAGAGATGCGCTAACTGAAGTTTGCTTGGAAAATTCTATAAGGAAAGCCTTCGTTGGAGGAAAAAACTACCTTTGGAAAGGAGTGAATTCAACTATTTTCATTGGTGGCCATGATAACATATTGAGAGAGACAAAATTGTGAAATTTTGATGAAACTTTTCAATTGGAATGCCTCGGCAAAGAATTATAAAAATTCACAAGCATGAACTACCCTCCAAAAGGGGTGAATTCAATTTTGCTCATTGGTGGCAATAAAAATATATCAAAAGAGATAAAATTATGAAGTTTGGTTGAAACATTCCGATAGGAAAGCCTTGGTCGGTAGAAGATTATGAAAAATCACAAGAGTAAACTAACTTTCGAAGGGGGTTGATTCAACTTTTCTCTTTGTTGGCAATAAAACCTCAAAGTTTGGTTGAAAAATTCCGATATTAAAGCCTTGGTCGGCAGAATGTTATGAAAAATCACAAAAGTAAACTACCTTTCAAATGATTATATCAAGTGATATAACATTTCAAATACATATTGAAATATTCCGATGGGAAGATATCGGTCAGCAAAATTATTTGAAAAATCACAAACCCTCTCTATACATATAATAATAATATAATAATAATAAAATTTATTTATTCACCTGAGGTAAGAACATACATAATATCCAAAAAAAATGAGGTGAATGGGCGGAGTGTCAGCAAAGCTGTTTTTAAACTCAACCTTCGAGAAAAAATCAAATTTGAAATGAATGAAAGAAAATTATAGTACATACAGACAATTTCAAACAAAGATTATTATTCAGTCACCAAATCTTTTGTATAAACGCATGAGCCAAGGTCAGCATGAGGAAAGTGAACTACTCAAATAAATGCTCTTTGAGTCTTTTTTTAAAGTTTTTCAACGTGTAGGATCTGAATTTACTGGGCAGGAGATTGTAGAATTTAGCTGCGTTGTATGAGAAGCTGCAAGTAAAAACAGTAGATCTGTGTTCAGGAATGACCAGCACCAACCTGTTTCTAGAGGAGAAGCTGTTAATATTAAAGAAAGAATTCAATTTTTTCATTAAATAATGTGGCATTCCGGTCTTCAAGACTTTGTGGGTGTTTGTGAGTAGGTGCAGTGTCCTGAGTTTCTCTAGTTGCAGCCAACCTGATTCCTTCATGACCGTTGATATGTGGTCGTATTTTCGAATGCCAAAAGAAAAACGAAGGCAACTGTTTTGGATGCTATCGCAATATGAAACTTTCGAAATGATTAGCGCCTCACATAATTTTAGTTCGAGTTGTTTGGTGAGTAAGTCCCGATTTGGAAACAGTTGCCTCAAGATGTTTAAAGGCGTTTGAATTAAATGACTAACGTGTTTTGTAAAGCGCAGTTCAGAATCGAGCCACAGGCCTAGATTCTTTGCTTCAGTTACAAAAGGCAGAACGTCATCAGTTATATGAATATAAAGACTATTTTTAGGGTGAATTGTATTTATATGTATAATGACATCAATATCAAGTGAAGTTCATGTGAGTTTTCCAATATAAGCTTTTTATTGGAATGGGGAATGTCCTATTTGGGGAAATCTCCTTTTTCTCCCAGAAAATGAAATACCAATTTCGACCACGATACATCCGCCAGCGGTAGGCACAGTCTATTTGCCTTAGATGAAGAAAATCGCGAACCGCATGGGAAAACTCACAATATTAAGACCACTTACAAGTCAACTACGAAACATTATCAGATCGGCAAAGAACAGAAAAGAGCCTCTGACATCCGTCGGTGTTTACAGGATTCCCTGCTCCTGTGGCTTGGTTTACACTACCAAACGCAGCATCAATTCCAGGAGACAAAAACACAAGCGTAGCTGCCGCCTCATGCAACCGGAGAAATCCGCAATCGCAGAACATGCCCTAATAGGAATAGACCATGTGATAAAATACGAAGAAAGTGCTGTCCTGTCTAATTTAACGCATTACCACGCACGACTTCATAGAAAGGCTATTGAGATCTACAACATCCCAACAATTTCAACGGAAAAGAAGGATGTATACAGGGTGTTTCAAATTCAATCCTCACCATTGGGATCTCGGAAACTATGAGAGATACGAAGATGGTTAAATTGGGGCAAAGTTGCGCATTTCCTGACCAGCAATATGCCGCAGAGAAAGATCTGAAATTTCGAGTATATCCGGTAAAAACAGAAATTTCGGAAAATGGTTTTTATTTTTTTTTCTAACTTTATTTTTCGAAGAATTCGAAAATAAATTGCACTATTATATTGCCGCTTTTTCTCTGCTACATAATGGTGTTTTCAGATTTGCTATCCGACGTTTCGTCTTCAGGTCACCATCATCAACTTTATATTTTCTTATGGGCGCTACATTGAATTCTTTCTGTTTTGAATAGAACCAGATTAAATCTTTTCAATGGTGATTATATAAACTACACCTCATGATTTGATCTCCACAAACTTTATTTGAAAATATATCACATGTTTCGCTAACACAGCAGCTTCTTCAACAGTGATTCTTTTTCGAAAAATTGGAGATATTGAAAAAAATTCATTCTTATCAGAATAGGCTTTGACTTTGATCTGTTTAAAAAAATCTGTTATAGTTTGCCAAAGGTAGATCATCCAAATAGTCTTTCAAAAATCGACTTACTTGGAACTGCCTGCGGTTGTTTATGCTCCAAATGTATTCGTTATTTCGGTTGAATATCCCACAATTCGTAAAAGTGCTTTCATCTGTCCAAATTACATTTTCCAGGAAACAGGAAAATCAGGTTTCCTTATTAGCCAATTACATAATTCTAATCGCCTTTCGAAATCACATGGATGCAATTTTTGAGATATGTGTATTTTGTAACATTTTAAACCGCTTTTTTTGAGATGTCTTCAAGCACTTTTATGACAAATATTCATTTATAAGTAGATTTCCCCGAGTTCATGTTTATCTGCAAATTATTAATTTTCATTGAAAAGGACACAATGTCTAACTTACCTGATACATACCTCATTCATCAAATTTTCTTTAGTTTCCTTGCCCAATTCGTATTTTTCCTCGGCTTTTCAAATTAACTAAACTCGATGAGATTTTATTCCAATAACTTGAACATAGTTCGATGTTGATATCAGGATATACGTTTAAATACATTTCCGATGTCCTAACACTGTTTCTATCGTATTTGTAATAAATATGTATCATACTTCTTCTTTCTTCATTCGAGAAAGCCATTTTTCACCAAAAATTCAATGACTTGTACAATAAAAACAAACAAAACAAATTGAAAGTCAAATTAAAAAACATCTAAGTCAAAGCCTATTATTATGATAAGAATGATTTTTTTTGAATAATGATAACTTATGATACATCATTGAAAAGATAAAATCTGAAAGAATCCCATGTAGCGCTTGTGAGAAAAAATAAAGTTGACGATATTGGCCGGAAGAGGAAACGTCGGATAGCAAATCTGAAAACACCTCTATGTAGTAGAGAAAAAGTGGCAATGTGGAAGTGTAATTTCTTTTTGGATTCCTCGAAAAATAAAGCCAGGAAAAATATAAATAATTTTCTGAAATTGCTGTTTTTTCCGGATATACTCGGAACTTCAGAACTTTAGAACTTTATCAGCGGCATATTGTTTGTCAGGTGAATACGCAACTTTGCCCCAATTTATCCATCTTCGTATCTCTTATAGTTTTCGAGATCCCAATGGTGAGGATCGAAGTTGAAACATCTTGTAGATTTCTCTCATACGTTTCAGTTCCGTCATTATTATATCCATCAAAAACAACTCCAACGATGGTTATTACATGATTATCCAATCTGTTGTATTTATACTAATTGATTTACAAAAATTATTATTGAAAAGGCACTCAAAAGCTAATTTTTCAATCTTCAAATACATATGATTTGAATAATATATTTTTTCTCTGCTTCAGAAGGTTACTGATTCTAAATTGTCAAGAAAAATTAAAAAAACATATTCATTGAATCTGTTAATTAGCACTTTCGTGGAAACGATTTCATTGATTCAACTATTTCAATAATTTAGTTTCGTCCAAAAAAAATTATAACAAATTTCACACCTATATTTCTAAATTAATTGAATCTTCATAAAAAATAACATCCAGTAGAGATGATGTAGGCGTATCTATTTTTTTGGGCCACACACATTTGTTTATTAATAATTGCGGGCACTATTCAACGTTAATGCGTTATTTGGTAATTAAATCATTGGTGTCTGTAAGCAGGAGCGCCATCTATTATATCACCTCTGACGTGACATTTTTAATTAATGTGAAATCCCACGGTTTCCGTGATTTATAACGGTTTGGCCTGAGGAAGATAATCGAGTAAGTAGAAGTATAAATCGTGTAAGAGATATTGAAATAAACGTGAATCAATTATATGAAACGTTTGAAACCGTTCAAGCGCTCGAGGTGACGTCAAAATTGAAAATTAACAATCGATATGCTTTGTGTGAAGAAAATCAAGAAGAATGATTATTAATATCAGCAATTAACGTGAAATATTCATTCTGGTAGCGGTCTCAAGTTTAAAGAGAAGAGTTTCCTTAATTTCTGAAAATTGTCGTAGATAACGCACAAAATATTTTTGTGCCTTAGGAACCAGATCAATTTGCAAATTGGAGTCGATGTTCCTAAATATTATAACCATTTACAGAATGTCTGTATTCAGAAATGTAATAGAACTGACCGATACTTGATGATAAACGATCATAAAGTTATCACAAAACACACTCTAATGTGAGATTTCTGATTGAGAGTTTATAAAATCCCGCGACATGTGTTTTGCTATATGATAGCATCTCAAGCGTCACAATACTATTTGTACAAATCCATTTGTGTCGTGCTTTCATAGTAATTTAAAATAGTAGACCCATCACTACCTGCCAAATTCCTATATGATACATTCATTACCGTAACGGTTAACCTATTTAGGAACCACTCATGAACTGGAGAATAATGAACACAATTTTTACTTGAGCTATTATCTCACCTACTTTTGGGATCTGTAATAATTACCAATTTCCTCGTTGCAAACTAAATTTAATATAAAGCAACAATTCAAATCCATTTGGTCAATAATCCCGAATTTTCGCATCTAATAATTTCTAAACATTCCAAAAGTTCACTTTAGATCCTTTCTTTTCCAAATGCAATACGTCATAATCGTAATTGAGCTCGTGCCCCTCTTCAAGGGTTGACTCTCAAGTGTTGAATTGGTTTTACCATTGACGAAATTAATGCTATGCTCTTTGATTCTTTCGGAAAAAGTTCTGTCAGTTTGTCCGATACAAAATTTTGGACAAGAGCCACAAGTCAACTTGTATACCCCTATATATCCGACACTGGAGTTTTATCTTTTTTGTTTTTGATGATTATCAAATAATTATTCATTCTATAGGCGAGGTCCAATTCTTTGCTTTTTAAAAAACGGGCGATATTATTAATAGGATCAACAGAGTTAGTTCGAGTTGCATAATGTTTAGTATCGTTTATAGCGAAACACGTGTCGTAGTTATCTGAACTTTCAGGTGGAAAGCTAATATTGAAGTTTTTTGAATACGTATATATTCAGGTAATATTTTATTGTGAGATCTCCACTGGATAGTTTACAAAACCGCAACACGTGTTTCACTTCACGATTGTATACGGAAACGCTCGATGAAGTTAGTGTTTAGCGGAACACGTGTTTCAGTTTCGTGAACTGGCTACTAAGAATCTCACAATGAAATATAACTTGAATAAGCTATAGATTTCCATCAGGTGTTGACCAATTCCATCACAAAAGCTCTATTGGCATTTGTAATGTATTCAACTCAAGTGATACTATCAAACACCCCTGAAGAAGCTATTGTAAATTGAAACACGTGTCGGTGTTTTGTATACTATCAAGTGAGCATCTCCAATGAGGTGTTATTTGAATACGTTTTGATAGATTATCATTAGGTATCATTTTCTTCTTCTTCACCTTTTTTCTAATATCATTTAAACTTCTATTCCCAAAAAAGACATTTATAACCCAGATACAAAATAGTTATCTTTTATTATGTGCGTAAAATAAGTGATTTTTTCAATGGCGCATGAAAGTGATAATTTTTACAGGTAATGGAAAAGCATTTTTTGTTCAACTGTGAAACGGTTTGTTGACACTGTAGTTGCTTGTAGTTGATACAATTTCAAGTTTTTTTCTAGAATACACATGTTGATTATAACGGTGGTAGTGATACCCCATCAGATATATCTAACAGAGCAAATGCAATAGTATTTAATATGTTATCGGCCAAATCCAAAGTAGTATATGAGAAAACATATGACCAATTTCTTGAATAGTGTGACAAGAAACATTTAAAAAAGGTTTCTGAAAATGTGCTTGAATGCTATTTTGAAGAAAAATCACAAATTATGAAATCTCCTACGTTATGGGATGTTTATTCAATGTTGAAAAGTACATTGAATGCTAAGGAAATTATTGATATTAGGAAGTATTCAAAATTGTTTCCGCTTATTATGAACAAAAGCGTCGTCGAGGAGAAAAATCTGAAGTTTTATTAAGGAATGATATAAATAAATGTATTCAAGATAGTGATAACAAAACAAATTCACTTCATAAGGTACTTATATAATTATGATTTAGTAAGATGAGTAGTAACTTCAATATTTTTCTTCTGTAGGTTGTCCTAATTTTGGTTATCAGCAGTGCTTGTCGCCGTGAAGCATTATTACATATAACTATTGATGCCTTTGAATATACTGGATCTTTATTTATTGTTAGAAACCTGATACGAAGACCTATTGCACAAGAACATTTACTGTTCCAAATTCTGATTATAATGAGATACACTACAAGTATAGATTACTAGGGCTGCCTGATACAAAAACAAACAGATTTTTTTGAAATATTCCCAACATGTGGCGATAAATAAAATGAGCGAAATTTTCGGCTTGATTGTGGAATGGCTTGGAAAAGACATGTATAAGAGCTACACAGGTCACACAGGAGCAGCTCTGTAACTCTTCTGGCCAATAAAGGCGGCATCAATACTTCCATAAAACCTCACGGTGGATACAAATCTGACCCCGTAGCAGAAGCATAGTTTGAATGACAATTGAGATTTCTTACAAAATATTGAATTGTCCATCTTCTCCCAAATAAATTAAAATATCTGGTAAAGAAATATCCAACGTTTATAATTAGCATCAACATGAAACATCTTCGAGAATTCATGTTGAAAGTAATTGTTCAAACTTCACTCTCAATTATAATTGCAATGAATGAAATTGTGTTATTATTAATGAACAGTTAATAATTGACTCTGTTGAAAATAAATCCCTCAAAAAGTTATATTTTATGTTTATTTTTTGAATTATTCTGGGAATGAAAAAAGGAAACATCAACGCATCAATATTGATGCAGAACTGTCAAGTTTTTTGAAAAGTTGTACAAAATATCAACAAAGTTGAACGAATCATATCAGTTTTTGTTGTAGTACCATGCTTTAAGTACATATTGTGATTTTTCATTCTATTATTATACACCAATACATTCAAAAATAAAAAAACTGATATTTAAATCATCTGAAAGAAGCCTTAATCCCGGACTTCAATTCTTTTCGGTGTTTTCGACTACTTAATTGGACAGTGAATCGAGGTAATAAACTCGGATTCAACATTTATAGAAGACTCGACATCCAACTTATTCATTGACCAGTTTATTTAATATAGCTTTTCGATCTGATATGCATTATCCGATTTATTCCTTTTTTGGAATACCTACACATATATAATGATGACATATTTCATTGGGTGAACATGATATCATTAGTTAGAAGCGATTTGTGACGATGCCAGTAGATGTCGCTATCTCCAGCTACAGTTGTAAATTTTTATCATCGATACTAGATATGTGATGAGTAGTAGATTTTCAAAGCTAGTTTGGATTGGGGTAAAATTACTTCCGTGGTTGTGAAATTATGCTTGTTTGCTGGGAGCAACTGGAACTTGTAGATAAATCGGATCTGGTTTTGATTAAAATTTGGCTCGAACATCGATTATTGACAGTGAATCTGGAGAAAACTCACTATATACCTTTCAGTTGCAATAATTCCAGCAAACCTTGTTTTTCACAACTGAAAATTGATCAATTACTTATACTTCCCGAAGCTAAAGTGAAATACCTAGGAGTAATAATAGATTCACATCTTGAATGGGATGCTCATATCCAGTATATTTGTAATGAGTTGCGTTACTTACTATTCAAATTAAAATTTTTGGTAAAAATATTAACGAACTCTAACTTCAAAATTTTGTACCATGCACTTGTAGCGAGTCACCTGAGCTACGGAATTGCTTGTTGGAAGGAAACCTACCTTCGCCCTCTTAAGGTGTTCCAAAACAGGTTCCTGGAATTAATATTGTCCAAACCGCCTTATTATTCAACTGATCTGAATAGCTGTTCAACGAAGCAAAAGTTTTTTCTTCGCCAGCTCTTTTATTATAATATCATCATTTATTATCATTAGAACATTTCGCTCTACGGACTCACTTGCGCAACACACGCAGAAAAACTGATAATGTTATTTTCCAGATACAAAAATCAATTTTCAGTACTCTTATACCTACCTGGCTCCGAAACTGAATAATAATATTCATAAGGAGATTCATATTTTCCGAATGATTCACTTGCTAAAAAAAAAATTAGGACTCTTCAGTTTTCCTCAACCTAGGATAGTAGTTTCCGATGTTGTTGACAGAAAAAATACTTAAATTCAATTTACATGATTAGTTACTATCATTTCATTTAGGAAACCATACACTACATCATTTAATTTATATTATGTTTCAGTTATTGTGCCATTTTCTTCTACTAGTATATAGGTATGTATTATTCTTTCCATTAATTTAACAGTTTTACTTTAATTTACATTGTATTTCATGTTGTGTAACTGAAATTGCCACTAATGATAATTATACCTTGAACTCCTATATATTCTAGCGGGTTGGCTGTCCTTGTTCATCTTTCACTGTCTAAACCACTGGGCATGCTGTTTTCGGCTTTGGCGTAGAATGTGGGGGTTAAGCCAACCGGCCATCGGATGCCTGCTTCCACGTAGCCCCGCTGGATACGGAAATGACAGAATAACGTGTGGTTCTGTTATTTCCTAACTGAATGGCATCCTAACGATGGCTTGATCCTAAGGTGTGTGTATCCGTGCTGAGAAGATGAATGAGACTGAGCATATCAGCTGTCTCTAACAGAACCTTCGAGATACCGGGTGCCCTCTCGTCGTAGCATCGCCTTGTCACAGTAATGCGGGGCTCTGCCGTGACTGACCTTCTTTTCCTAGCTACTCGTGGGACTTTTAAGGACAGAGTGAATTTAAATATTTTTTCTGATGCTGAGTCAGAAGAAGAGATGGATGTCGAGCTTATGACTCCAGCTGACCCCCCTGTAAGTTTAGATCAGGAGCAAGAGCTTCTCATCTCTCCAAACCCTGATTCGAAAACTGAAGCTGGAAAAAGGTTTAGTAGTGCAGCCAGGAAACGACTGAATCGTCTCCTCAAGAGTGGAGTACTTTATGAAACCGCCTTGCACCAAATTTTTGAGCGGAGTACTTTATAAAACCACCTTGCACCAAATTCTTGAGCGGCGTACCTCGAGCAGGTTAGCAAACGTTTGCGCTCAAATGATGTTTCACTGAAATAAGAGGCGAAAAAGCTCTGCACGGTTGATTCTAAGGCATCGTCAGGTGTACCTGATGTGCAAAAACTCTCATATGGGAAGGTTGTCGCGGGCATCAAGGTAGAAATCGTGCACCTTGATTATCCGACTACCTCATTCCAACTAGCTGGAATATCTTCAGGGGGCTATTTTGTCGGCTGTGGAGGTTATTCCAGGCGGTGGGCCGCAGGTACAAATCCAGAGCTGGGTCTTTCGGCCTGGATGGTTACAGGTCATCTGTGAGGATCATGTTAGCGCCGACTGGCTTGCGGGTGTAGTTAATACCCTGCAACCGTAGGAGGGCGCTTCCCTGAAATCTGAGCCTACACATCCCTCGATCCCGAGAGAGGAGGGTAAATGTGTCCTCAAGGACTCCCCATCTTCTCCCTCCTAGGGTCAAAGAGTTCTAAGTTTGCGGCAACATCTGTTATCTTCAAGTGTTTGCAGGCACACTTACAACATGCTAAAACCGCTTCATACGTCCTTGGAAAAAACTTCAAGGATGAATTAATCGACCTTGCCTTCCTGCAGGAATCATGGACAGGAATTACAGGCCGAGTAACCGGTCTGAGCAATATTCCTGGTGAGGTAATAGCGTGCCCTGGGGTGAAACCCAGAGCATGTCTGGTCATCAGGAAAGGTATTACCCATTTATTGCTTACAGGCTTCTGCACCCAAGACGTGGTAGCCATCCAAATGTCCCTATCGGGCAAGAAAGGTGAGATGAATTTTATCGCTTGCTCCCCCAACTTTCCGGGAGATTCGGATACTATACCTCCTCTTGCTGTTAGACGACTTATCGACTATAGCAAAAGGAACAAACTACAAAAAGTAATAGGATATGACGCCAATTCACACCATACAGCGTGGGGCAGCACGAATATAATCCATAGGGGTGAGTAACTCTTTGATAACTTACTAGGGGAGGGGCTGTCTGTAATTAAAGAGGGCTCGGATACAACTTTTGTCACTAGTAATAGGAAAGAGGTATTTGAAGCGGAAATTTACGCTATTGAATTGTGCACGGAGAGACTGGATAAATCCAACCTCACAAACAATAGAATAAAAATATTTATACCTTGGACAGTCAAGCGGCGTTGGAAGCTCTTGGATCCTACCGAGCAACGTCTAAATTGGTAGCAAACTGTCAAAAAACACTCTCTTCGATAGGAAGACTAAACAGATGATCTCTGGTCTGGATTCCTGGCCATACTTGCTTGAGAGGCAATGAAGCTGCTGACTCTCTTGCAACGGAGGGTGCTGCAAGCGGCTTCTTCGAACCAAAACCTCTCATTGGCATCGCTTTGAGCTTTGCCAAACAAACATTTAACACCTGGATGGCAAGAAGAGATATGGACTTCTGGTAGATTGGATTGGCTCACTCCAAGGCGTTTTTTTCACCCTTCGAAGCTTGATTCCAAATAGTTGTTGGACTACAGTAGGGATGAACTACAACGTCTAACAGGCCTTCTTACAGGTCACTGTCATTTAATTCATCACATGCAGAGACTTGGACTGTCAGAGGCGACACAAAGTGTCGCCTCTGTCTGGAAAATGATGAAACTACAGGGCATATACTTACCATCTGACCTGAAAGACCACTCACCATACAAACTAATCGGCTTCGTTTAAAATCTGGGTTATATGGCACTGTGAATAGGTTTGAGTCACAATAAACCGTTATGGGTTGCGGTGGAGGGTCGAATAGACCCACCCACTTTAGAGCTACCTACCTACGTATATATTCTTTTCACTATCATTAATATTATATGTTCAACTTTATACCTATATATTATATCTATGTTTTGATAAATTCTTGAACTTGTATTTTTCCTGTCATATGAAGCAAGTGCTTTTGCACTCATTGTAATTTTTCTTTATTCAACTGTTATTATAATTATGTTGTGTGGAACCTTCAAATGAATGAATGAAGTTATGATTATTATTACCATTATTATGCAGCAAATTGAACATTGTCAGTAAAAATAACCAAATGATGTTTGTTTCAAAACCTTTGCTTCTTTCTGTCAAAGCTATTTTTCGAGTTTTTTTATTTTGTCTGACGTTTCATCTACTCGGTAGACGATAAGGCGATAAGTTCGGTTGAAGTTCTCAAGTTGGTACTCAAGTCGTTGTTGCCAACGCAGAAATTACAATGCTCGTATTTGACCGGGTTTCATATTATGCTTGATGTGCGAGGCTTGGTTTCTATTGATTGGAATACCCGACCTAGTTTGTATACGATTAAGAACAGGTAGCCATATTTTATAGGTGTTCATTGCCTCTTTTTTTCTATTGAAATTATCTATGTGTTTTTGAATTTCCATTGCCTAAACTGATTCGTCGGTTTGTCCGAGGCGACAATGTCTCTTGTGTTTAGAGAGACGGATACCCACACTTCTTCTTGGTGTTTCAAAGTAGACCGACCCGCAGCTACAAGGAATCGGGTAAACCCCACGTTCTCTGGGGTCCTACGATGATCTTAGACTTTCTCTGATAGTTTTCGTTTTCCTAAATATTCTCCTAAACTGATTTGTAACATTTTTTACATTATAATACTTGAATAACATCGTTATTCAAGTATCATTCGATTTTATTTTCAATATAATAAAAAAAATTTCAGAGATGCAATACACAGAAGAATAATTATAAAATGTCCGGACATGTAAGTTATAATTCCGAATGTGAGTTATAATTCACGTATGCTTTCATAATTTGATTATGACCTTCATTGTGGAATTGGCCGTGGTGGTAGTGCGTCCGACTCACGATCGGAAGGTCGTGTGTTCGATTCCTGCCTCGTCCAGATATTTTTCTAGAGAGAATTTATCTGGTTGAAGCTGGAATGATTCTGCAACCGTGTTAGGAATCACACGTTAAAAGGTAAGACCTCGTTAGTCCTTAGCTCGCACAA
>WOGN01004198.1:0-14377 GCA_015342105.1 Leptinotarsa texana
AAAAAAACCATAGAGTGCCTTGGAAATGAAACTAAAATTGTGAAAGTTAGTGTCAAGATACAGTTTTTCATGCTTAATATTTCAATAAAAAAAATTGAGATTGATTGAAAAATGCACATTCTACAGGGGTGGTTCCATTTTAAATGGGTCACACTGTAGACTATGTCATATAGCTTTTCAGAAGATGTACTGAATTGGGGACATCTCAATTCTCATCACTGAATGAAACAAATAACTCACATAAATTTATTGAATCTACTATCTGTAACCATTTGATTCTAAAATAGTGTTAGGAATCACGCGTTGAAAGGTAAGACCTCGTTAGTATTTAGCTCACACACGTTTCGACTTTTGAGAGTTGTCTTTCGCGGGAGGGAGGGGCGACAGCTGGATGTCGAGCATCAAAGATACATGTCACAAAAATCGTTTTGGAATTAAACAAGCAAAATATCTCATTTCCATCCGAAAAATAAGATTTCTTCCCAAACTCACCGGGTATATCTCCTCTGTTTTCGGCAAATACTTACAAATCACTTGAGTTGAGATATTTATTCATAGTTGAGAGCAATTTTGATATATATTCATATAACTTTCTGCAAAGTCATACAAAATTTCTCATACAAAATTTTGTGTCCAAATCTAAAAAGAAGAAGATCATCATCCTGAAAATAATGCCTCCAGGTGATAAATTGACTCATGAACCAGTTAGGACACCACGTGAAATAAATTTCTTGATTCATTAATAATAATTCTTTATTGATTTCTTCTATCAGCTTCTACTGACGTGAATTCAAATTAATAACGTGTACCATTACCAACAACTAACGTAATGACTATACAACATAGATATATCAATCATCTTTAGTACTACGGGGAGGGGATTTTGTAGAAATTCATTCTGAACATAAATTAGATTCACTGAAAATGTTCTATCAATAGAATTTCATTAGTAGGTTTGTCTATCTGATATTCACGCTCATTCAGTAATGAAATCAATGATTTCTATAAAAATTCAAACCAATAATAGATACAATACTTATTAAGCAAGTCAAAGATGTCATTCTTACAGAACTTATCGAAAGAAACTGTAAATTCCATAAAATGGTCCACACAAGTATTTAAGAAAATGGCTCTGAATTATGGAATTTGATTTTAAAATTACCATTTGATGACGGTAATTTTCACATCCTGTCCCTTCGCCGTTAAGGGATGGCAACCACAACATTGAAAATTTAAACTCAAAATTGTGATAACTGGATTTATAGATTTTTCATAATGTATACAACAAAAATAAATTTTTCAAAATTATTTGATGAATAATAATAAATTCTTCAAAATGTGTTCAAATAAGAAAATGAAAAAACAAAATTTATGTAAATATTAAAAAATTACATACTGGGAAATCATGAAAACAAATTGAATATTGATCATGAGACGATACCCCGATCTGTGTTTACCATATATCATATCATAACACAAACTATGTGTGTATCGCTACAAAGTAGATTACTTTCAATACTCATATATATTCATTCAGCCTGTTTAAAGAAAAATATCAATAACTATAACTATTCATGATTCGTGAGAATCATGAATGGTCGTGCTGTCATCTTCTAGGCACTTCTATCTGAACGTGTGATCATGTTGTGTGTCTTTTTATACGGTCCGAACGCCTCAATGCAGGTACTTCTTCTGTTGTTTTAGGTGAATTTGCCTGTATTTGAATTACATCAGGTTCTATTCTTTGTGTTAAATCTTCTCTAGGTTTATTGTTTCTAGCGTGTATGTTGATTGGTTTAATATATTGATTGTTGTGTTTTGATTTGTACTTGTTCCTCGATAAGTGATTTTTGACTGATAAATTTGTGGATGTTTAAGTTTTCCACGGATATTTGGGAGGCAATTTATTACCATTCATTTAAAGTAGAACTTCCTTGAATGATATCTGATTTTATTCCATAACGAATGTTTGGTTTGCAAACTGAGTAAACTATTTCTGTATAATTCAGTGTTCATATAAAAGTATTCGTTTCGAAAGAATTTTTTCTTTCGTGTAATTCAATATTTATATGAAAGTAGTTTTTTCAGGAGGACTTTCTTCCAGTTTGTGTTACTTCTTTGCATGATCTACACATTCATGTATTGAGGTACTTATTTTCAAATTGATTACTTCCTTCCTTTCTTTGGAAGATTCCATCATCTTTTTTTGTATCAAGATGGAGTAGTAGAAAGCCAAAAAGTTTTTTTCCCAAAAATTAATCACTCCTAAAAATATAACTCCTTCAATTTTAATATTCCTTATTCTACAATTTGAAGTACCTACAATTCAAGTACCTGATTTTTATCTAAATTTGTAATGAATTAAATTACCTAAGCTTATGTCCCAGTTTCCACATTCGAAAAATATTTAGTAACGGAAAGATATTCAATTCTAATTGATCATTTAGTAAATTACCTGAATTCCTGAATCTACTGATTTCTAAACATTCTAGAAGATTGAGTTTCAAACTCTTCTCTTCTAAATATAACACATCGCATTCATGATTGAACTCATGTCCTTCTATGGTCTTGAAATCTTTGGGCCTGTTTGGCTAATATACAGTTTTGGACATGAGTCACAAGTCAGCTTATATACTCGTGATCTATCCGACATCGAAGTTTTGTCTTTATTTTTTTTAATAAATTTTCGTAAACTATTATTTGTTCTGTAAGCTACGTTTATGCATTATTTCTTTAAAAAACGTTTTTGTAAAATCGTTTAGTGAAAATCTCACAATTAGGTGTTTTTTGAACACATTAAATATATCTCATTTCAATTTAACTTCAATATTGTTGAGATATCTGTAATACTTCGATTTAAGATATTTTCTCATTAAAGGCTAGCTTTATTGATTTCTTGAAACGGTTTCATTGTCTGCCAAATTTGAAAGAAGCAACGAAAAATAAATCAAAAGATCAGAGCAATAGAAAGTTGCAGATGCTTCTTGTTCACCCAACAGCAGAGCCACGTTGAAATCAACGAAGTAGATCACCTAGAGACCAGTTTGGAGCCCCGTGCCTGGGGCTCGACTGACTTCAACGCGGCTCGAGTATATGTATGAAACTTCCGTCTTTGATAACTAGTAAAAGCTCCATCTTGTAATCGGAACTCAAACGACTGTTTCGGGGAGAGATACATACGTAAAAAAATAATTTGAAACGAAATCTCCCAACCTACCTACACAGTGGGTTCTGGTAAACGCTGTCGGAAAACAACTACTTTCCTGGTTGATATCACGCTGGATAATGATTTATATATGAGTAACAAGATTTCACTTTTCAACGTGCGACTCATTGAATTAATTTTTTTTCAGTAAAATGAAACTGTAGCCTGGTGGGTGGACGTGGGTGCTTTGCTCCATGACCATTGTGTCATTGCGTGAACCGGTGGTTCGAGCCGCATGGCCAGACGATCGATTTTCACTTGCAATCTTCCAACCCGTGTTAGGAATCGTAAGTTAAAAGGTAAGACCTCATTAATCCTTAGCTCGCAAAACTTTCGACGGAAAAACATATTTTAAACAGTATTACGAATGAAGAAAAAATCAGCACAAACTAACAGGCACCTTCACTACCAAAACCGATAGTGCTGATTATGGCAAACGGAGTAGAAATGTTTCATAAACTAATGGAAAAAGTACTGAAGCTGAAATGAATCCAAATGAAAACTATTAGGGCACTCTAGTAGTTCAGAAAATAGTGGACTCCAAGAGAAAAATCAATTTGATAAAACATGATTCTCCAATACTTTACTCGCTACGAAAACACTGTTATCTGTCACTAAAAGATATAATTGCTGGATGATTCAGCTCGTCGAAGAATAGCGATTGATTTAACATTACGTCAATGGGGGATTCTGAAATCTGTTGTTGATTAACCACCACCTAAAGAATTGAAAGATTTAAAAAAAAATGACAGATGAGTAAATATAAGAAATTCAGGTAGACGTTATCTAAACTTCACAGAAGAGTTGTGGCTTTAATAATATTTCCATGTAATGAGAAACCTCGAACATACAATGAAAGAAAAGTCAACAAAATACCTCATAAAAGTCAAGTTTGAAGTTGAAATTTTTATGTTGCCACAATATATGTGCTTATCCAAAAACATTTCATTTTTCGGCCAGACCTGTTATTAATCTACACCTAAAAGTTACTCCATTCGTATATCAACTTCTATTCAGAAAAACCGTATTCCTCGGGTGAAATATCAATTCATTTTTTTATAATTCCCTTTCCATTTGTTCCCCACAATGAAACACAATTCAATGCCAGGTGATAAATTCTATAAATTTTCTCATTGTCGAATGTATCGTAAATTCATCAAAGCCGATACGCCGCAAAAAATATATTTTTCTGAAGAAATCACGAAGCAATCATTTAAGTCGCGAAATAAAATTACGGAAATTAGATTTGGCATCACGTACGGGTATTTATCAATTAAAAGGCTTTGCGCCCAGTCTAGAATGCAATAAAGAGAAAACCTTAAATCATTTTAAATGCAATACACTTTGTTTCATTTTTCAATTATCTTGGAGCGACGTGGACCGCCCAGCTGTTTTGTTGTCGGGAGGAATCGTTTTATATTTCAAAAGAGTCCTTCCTTTGTTGGTGATGGCTGCAGGGAATTTTTACAAGGATGAGGGAGATGATAAAAAGAACATGCAACGCAAAGACAAAGCAAGTGAAATGGCTCTGTACCTTTGGGTAATTAGGGGATCTCATTGTAATTTTACTGACTCCGGCCTTTTTATATGGAAAATACCGAAGTCTCTGCTCTTTTTATCTTAATTTGACCTTTATTTCCAGTTTTCATTCACAATGCTCACAAAAATCTATTCTTTGTTGGTGAGGAAAGATGACAATGTTATGCCCAGAGGAAGAAATACGGTGGTGACAACCAATTTTCTTTCATTAAACAATTTTCTTTGAAAAATGAAATAAGGAGAAATATTATCTTGGATATAGAAATATCATAGGAAAGCTGGAATGGCTGAATGTAGAATTTTCCAGTTGAACTCCAGTCCAAATGCCAAACAGACTGTTGGTTGACACTGGAAGTCACAGAATTCTGGAAATGACCTCTCACTTAATGCCTACAACTGTCAACTACGAACTGCCTTATAAAGTATTATTCTCAAGTAGATAAGACTGGATCCTCCGGGAGTAGGTGAAGGTATTTTCAGTCGTACACTCAGGACAGAGATATCAACGTGCCTAGGAACCTATGCGACTGTATTTCAAACGGAAATTTACGCTATTGAATTGTGTGCGGAGAGATTGGGAGAATACAACCTCATACACAAGTCAATAAAAATATTTTTGAAGAGTCAAGCGACGTTGGAAGCTCTTAGTAGCTCCTACCGAGCAACGTCTAAATTGGTAGCCAATTGCCAAAAACGACTCTCCTGGATAGGAAGACTCAACAAATTGTCAACTGGCCTGGAAGGAAATGAGGTTCCCTTGCAAAGGACGGTGCTGCAAGCAGCTTCGTCGGACCATAAACTGTCATTGGCATCACTTTAGGCTCTGCCAAACGAACATTGAACACCTGGATGGCAAGAAGATTCATGGACTTCTGGCAGAATCTTCCAGAGTTGGCTTACTCCAAGGCGCCCTTCGAAGTTTGATATCAAACAGTTGTTAGACTAATGTAGGGATGAGCTAGGATGTCAAACAGGATTTCTTACAGGTCACTGTCATTAGAATTATCATATGCAGAGACTTGGACTGTTATCACCCGAAGATGGGTGATAACAATCTTCTGATTTTTTTCAATTTGATTTCATTTTTGTTAATAATAATTTTTTATCTTTATTTTTCAGCTTTTGTTAATATTTAATTTTATTTGTTTGGTTGTAGTTTGTATGTTAATTCTTTATAATTTCAGTTTTTGTTTAATAAAATTGTTATTTTCGGTTAATCTTATTAATTTTCTAATAATTTTTGCAGGGCTTTCAAAACAATTTATATTAGATTAGACAATGGAAGTCCGAACTGATGAAATGATCAAATTCTTGTTGTCAAAACTTGTGGCTCATTGAGTGTTTACAAAAATGTTTCGGTCCTGAGACAGAAGTATTGGGTACCTTCTATATAGAGTAACAGTGATTTCGTCATTTTCTTTGATTTTCTGATCACTTAACACATCCAAAAAAGTATTAAGTAATCGATTTTTCTTCATCTTAGTTGTCTTAGGGAGAACTTTCAGATCAGAGTGAATTTAGATTGGTGATTTGCTATTGGGTTATAGCATATAGAACCTTAGGTCTAGCGTATCTATCGGCATGCCATTCCCGACAACACATCTCGTCTGTTTGGAAGATGGAGAAGGGTCCAACCAAAAAGCTTGGAGAGTTTGTGTCTTGGTTCTATAAACTGTGATACCAACCCATTATTTCATCTTGGACAACTCTATATGCCATATCAGTGCATTCCCACCTAGCTGCAGATAATATAATGTTCAGTCTGTTGTCTTATACCATATACTTGATATTCTCTTGATGAATCAATAAAACTGTTAAATAATTAATATTTGGATTTGAACTGCTACATTAGTCACATTGAAGTGAAATCAGAGTTCTGAAATTTTATATACTTTCAAAAGACAAAAGTCTCACTAAGTTTAAGTAAAAAAGTGAAGATATTCCAGGCTGAAACGGAGCAATACATCACTGCGCAGAAGAGTTGCTAAGGCAAGAGTTTGAGGAAAAAACTATTGCAATATACTCTGATAGCCAAGCGGCGATAAAAGCAATTAGTTCCCTGCAGGTCAATTCCAAACTGGTCCGGAACTGCCTAGAAAAGCTACAAGAACTGGGAAGTCAAAACAGACTGTCATTAGCCTCGTTACCAGGTCACACAGGAAACAAGGGTAACGAAGAGGCTAATTCACTAGCACTAGAAGGAGCACGGTGCTCCTCTATCGGCCCAGAACCTTTTGTGGTACAGCAAAAGCGCTGCGAATAAGGCGCCGGATATGAGACAGGCCAAAGAGTTGATTAGAGAGCCATCGCCAAAATTAACGGAGTAGCTACTAAGTCTGAATAGGCGATCAACTAGAGTTTTGGTCGGGCTATTGACGGGACATTGTAAACTCAACAAACATTCGAACAGAATCGGACTGGCAGACACAGCCCTATGCAGGCTTTGCCAAGAGGAAGAGGAAAACTCCGTAAACATACTATGCTATTGCGAATGTCTGTCAAAGATAAGGTTTGCAACATTAGGGGAAGAAAAACCACAACATTCTCAATATATGGGGAACTTGAGGTCTGGCCTATGGAGTCTAGTTACAAGGACGGGCCTAGACAAGGAACTCTAGCATACATGAGGGCACACACAATAGATCTGCAAAGGTCGCAGTATAATGGCTGTTCAGCACAGAACCCCTTATTAATCTAATCTAATCGACCTATCTGAAACACCTGAAATGGAGATAGCAAATATTCTAATGGGTTCGAAAATCAGTTTTGGGAGCAAGATCATCAACGAGATTACAAGTATGATAATAAAAATTTTTATTATTCTGTAAGATAATCAAAAAGGTACATTGTGTGAGATTAGTCAGACAAGAGCTTAAAAGTAAAACTAAAAATAAGACAATTTACTAAGAGTAATACATTCATTGAATTTTTCATTTTATTATTCAATCATTTCCTGATGGAAGTAGTCGGTTTTCTGTAGTAGGAAACACTTGAGTGTAATTTTGAAGCTGTGGATAGTAACAAGTAGTGGAATCCAAATGAAATGACGAGACAAGTGTGCTGTCGTCAGCAAAAAGTCCTTAATATACAATAAACAGAGGGTTGAAGACAATATGGATCCCTGGAGAACGAATGGTCACGAAGAGTAACCATTTTTGTATATTCCAGTCCTAGTTATGAGAAACGCCAATAAAGGTTTACAACTTCCAGCATCCGGGAAAAATACTACAAAAATAGCGAGACTACATTTGTCCATGGGTTGCTCACGTTCCCACTGAGCAAAGAAAGTCCCCTCAGAGTAGAAAAAGATACGATATCGAGAAAAAAGTAGCAAAGAAATAGCTGAAAGTAAAGGTAGTCTTTAACAATAATGAATGAATTGATTAGGGAGAAAATCTATAGAAAGCCTTCGTAAATTTTCGCTTTTTCAGATAGATGAAGACTCAAAATTCATAGTTCTTCCATATGAAAATACACTAACAGATATGTTGGCGAATTATTTCCTAACAGAATGGCACCCCAACGAAGGCTTCATCCTAAGGTGTGAGTATCCGTGCCGAGAGGATGAATGACACTAGCCTATCAGCTGTCTCTACGAATCTTCGAGACAACGGGCGCCCTCTCGTCGTAGCATCGCCTTGTCACGGTAATGCGGAGCTCTACCGTGATTGACCTCCTTTCCCTAGCTACGCGTGGGACTTTTATGGACAGAGTAAACTGAAAAATTATTTCTGACGCTGAGTCTACAGAAGAGATGGATGTCGAGTTTACGACCCCAACTGACCTCCCTGTAAATATAGATCAGGAGCGAGAGCTTCGCAACTCTCCAACTCCTGATCCAATGACTGAACCTACAAAAAAGGTTTGGAGGTGCAGCCAGGAAACGACTAAGTCGTCTACTCAAGAGCGGGATACCTTCAGAAACCGCCTTGCACCAAATTTTCGAGTGGGATACGCAGAATCTGCCTCAGGTGGACGAACAAACCCCCCATGAGCAGGTAAGCAAACGTTTGCACTCAAGTGATGATTCAGCAAAACCAGAGTCGACAAAGCCCTAACCAATTGAAACTAAGGTATCGTCAGATGTAGCTGCCCCGCTGGGGATTGAATCAGGTTTTTAGAATTTGGCAGAGCCGTACTCTTACCATCTGACCTGAAAAACCACTCACCATATAAACCAATTGGCTTCGTTAAGAAGCTGGGTTTATTTGGTAGAGTGTGAATAGGTGTAAGTCACAATAAACCCTCACGAGTTGCGGTGAAGGGTCGAATAGACTCACTCACTTTGGACCTAATCTCACCTAACAGATTTTGTTTAATTTTTGAAAAATTTAATATTAAAGTGGTTTTTGAAACTTGTTCGTACACTTCAACAAGTATCTGGTATCCCGAATGGCTCAAAAACGGAAAAGGAAATCTTTGGGATTCACGAAATAGGTAATCATGAAAGTCCTTGACTTTATAACGCATGCTAATGATAGAGGTTCTCAAAACAATAACTTAAGAACCTCTTTTGTTACCTACAGTAGATATATGTGGGCTAACATTATGAATGATTCATTTTTAGTTTATCATAATTGTGTGAAAATGTTTTCATAGGACGAAACTGCAGTACCAAAATTGGTTACGAATAAAAGTTTTAAGAAAACATAGACAGATTTATTTCTCATTATTCATGATTATGTCTCACATATTCGATGATTCAGTTTTGCTCAACATGCCATAGAAATTGAAAAATATGGGTAAAGGTCTAGAAATGGTAAAAGAGGTCCCGTTCCTGATAATTCTTCGTACGTAGTAGTACCTGATTTCATATGGTAAGAAGTTGAATAGGTATTATTTAGGTAGTAAATGAGAATAGGACAATAATAAAATACTAATAATCAATTCAATGACCCTCATTAGTAAAGAGTAATAACTTTTCGATGAATATGAATATATTAACATAGCTTATGATGAATAATAATACTTATTGTCATGTGATCTCGTTTGATATTGACGTCGTCACATCAAATTCAAGGAAATCAGGAACAAAATTCAATTTGGAAATTCGAAACTTGAAAATTGGACTTTGCATGCACTACAAATAATAATGGACAAAATATATCAAATTCTAAGTATAAGCATGATAATGATTACACATATCATTTTGGATCGAAATTGAAAATAATTGAATCTATATTTGAATTAGTACTTTCAGTACTCGTTCAGAAACTAGAAGCTGGATTTCAGTAAAAAACTTTCCATCTCCGACTTGAAGGAGAATGGACTGGATATTGAGTCAGAGAGGACGATTATAGACTCCATTCCAACTTTTTATGATTAGTGTCTGGGATTTGAAAGTTAAGGTCATTGCAGAAATAACTAGTAATGTGGAATAAATAATGAAATAACAATAAGAATTTCACGGTGTGATAATAACTGTACACGAATATCTGGCTTGATTGAAGACCATAGTTTTCAGTGATCTGCTCTGCATATCAAGAACATCGTTCAGGATTACATGAATGTATGCGTAGAAATAGTATTCCAGAATATGGAATTATATAAAATCTTTGGAGTCTCCTTATTACGAAACACTGCTTGGCGATTCTGTTGACAATGGATTCATTCTGAGAGCTTTAAGTTAGTTGTTGTGCCAGATCAATTTGACCACTGTATTTTGATTGGCCGATAACGATGATAGTCCAGACTAGTACACTGATCATTATATTCCTCTGTGAAAATGATATCCTATCAGTTTTGAGATTGTTCAATAACCAGTAGTTGTTTTTGTAACATGCACCCGTAGTATTAACTACATCAGTTGTATAACTAGAAAGGGTGTTGAAGTCATGAGAGTAAAATTCAGATGACGTATTTTCGGAGTATAGAGTTTCCAGACAATGAATTTGGAAATATCATTTATGAAGAGAAGGAAAGCATTAGGAAAAGCATGCTATATTGGGGGGCCTATAAGAAGCAGATTTAGTCAGTTCCTGATGATGCTAACTTGACTGTTGGAACGCCCGTCGAAATAGTAGATGAATTTGATTCAGCATATCACACTTCTCATCAAGAACCCTTCTGCCGTAATCTGGTGAAGTATTTTCGAGCTTATTCAAATCATCCTTGATGAAAACTAGAATATTCATCAAATCAGTGGACTTATTGGATATCCTATTGCCAATGAACGGGAGTGAAATCATTATTTTTTTGAACTCAGATGAAATATTCCAACTCCACTATAAAATTGTAGACAAAAATGTATTGTATCAATTGGAAACTGTCTAGACATCTGATGGAGAAAATGCGAAGAAGAACCCCAGGTACGAGCAAATTGAATTATTTCTTCTGTACAATTGCGTCAAATTGAGGATAAATTTCGTCCAAACCGTCGCCGACCGTGTTCTCATTCATATAGAACGAATGGGTCACGGAAAGGTCGGAAATAAAAAAAATGTCATCATAATAAAAAGTCGGCAGAAGCGGAGGAACTTTATTAACCGTTATACTAGTTACGAGGGCTCATTATAAAATATTTATGTTTTTCGTATCATCACATGTGAGCATCCTGACGGAGGAGTTTATTATCTGGCTTAATGGCATTCTGCAAATGAAACTCTCGGAATAATTTGGTATAGGCGAAGCATATGGGGGAAACTGGGGAGCTGTTTGGGAACAGTTACTGTTATGTTTGATTGCAATCTTCCAATGCGCAAGGAATATTAATTTAGGGTCTCGACGAAATGAGTGTCAGGAGACACTGATGAATTCAAAAGTGACTGTTCGGAGAATGCCGTAAAGAACTGTGAAAGCTGGTGGACAGGGAAAAATTGACTATACAGGGTGGGCACCCCATACGACACGGTCTCTTTGAATCAAATTTTTTCTGAAATTTCTACATTTAATTTTATGTATATTTCAGTTCAGTTCAGACTTCCATTATCTAATATAATATAAATTGATTTGAAAACCCCGAAAAAGCAATTAAAAACTTAATAAGATTAATCGAAAATGAAAAATGTAATGAACAAAAAACTGAAATCGCAACGAAATAACATACAAGCAACAACCAAACAAATAGAAATTGAAATATCAATAAAAGCTGAAAAAATAAAAATTTAAAATTATTATTAACAAAAACTGAAGAATTAAAATCAAAAGATTTCATACCAAGTTATGTCACGACGTTCGTATCCAGAAGACGATTGTGTCTTCTGGTGATAACTCACCAGAAGACGATTGTGGATACTAACAATCGAAACGTCCTGATATAACTTGGTTTGAAATCTAATAATTTTTTCCTTTTGTTTTCATTTTTGTTAATAATAATTTTCAGTCTTTATTTTTCAGCTTTTATTAATATTTCAATTTTATTTGTTTGGTTGTAGCTTGTATGTTAATTCTTTGTAATTTCTGTTTTTGTTTATTAGAATTGTTATTTTCTAATCTTATTGATTTTCTAATTGTTTTTTCAGGGTTTTCAAATCAATTTATATTAGATTAGACAATGGAAGTCCGAACACTCTTTTATCTGCTTAATTTCTTTAGTTGGTGATTAATTTTGTAATGAGGGGGCTAACAGAAGAGTTTTAGATCATTCTACTTCATTTTCATCACAATAATGCCTATGTCGAATTTTCTGCTAAGCACCATTTTGTGAAAACTATTTTTATTTCATTCACCATAGTTTTGTTTCACTGTATTGACTTTAGGCCCTGATGAAACTTTAAAACAATGCGAAAGCTCGGCGAAGACTTGAAGTGCTTTCTCGTACATTGCATTAGTCTATGAGGGTTTCGATGTGCCTACTTACTCCTCGTTGGGGGGATAGAGGGGGGCGGAGGGGGATTGGCGATGAGGGTCTGGAGAATCTTATCGGAACAAAATATAATTCGAAAATAGAACCGAAGAATGCAAGGGATGCAATTACACATACAAAAGAGGGCGCTATTTGATTTTTTACCATTTTCAGAAAAATGGTCCTTTTTGACATGCTGTAGCTTGCTCCCTATTGGTCATAGAAGGAAAAATTATATACAAAATTTGTAGGAAATCTATTTTTCTCTACAATACTGTTTTTCGCTAGAACCACCCTTTCCGAGATATTGCGAAAAAACCGAAAAAGGTTCAAAAATGTCGAAGTTTTTCGGCTACCAAAAGTTGTATCGGGCCCAGATTCAGAGACAGTTTTTATTTAAAACGAAATGAGAAATAAAATCTTCTACCCCACCTTTTGTAAAGTAAAATCCTCTGGGAACTGGACTAGCTGCCCTTCATCTATTGTCGAATTATCGATATACTTTATCAGAAAATCAGAGCCACCGAAGTTTTTTTGTGATCATTCGATCAGGACAAGTATCCATATCACTGAACACACCATTGTCTCCCATTTTCTTTAACCTACTTCTTCCAGATCGAAACACTTCGGCAATCTCATCGAACGGCTCGAGTGAAAATATCCGAAGCAGTAACACGAAACAAGAGACCATTGTGTGAATGTATTTTCGTAAAACTAAACGATGGAAGCGGTGAAGTGCTATTTGAATACGTTTGAAGTCCAACACCCTTGGTCCATTGAGATCCAGCGTTCCGTATAATAGGAGTGTCGTTATTTCGAGCCACTGTTGATGTCGGTACTATCAGGGCCTTGTCATGGATGATCGGATTGAACGTGAAAATGGGAACTTGATCAGTTTATGTGAGCGTTGCAATCTCAATCGCTGTTGATCTTCGAATAATCGTGAAGTGTTTTTCTTTTGTTGAATAGTTCATTGATGATTATTGGGCTTATTGGGAGTCAAATGGACAATTACAAAATTAAATTATTTCTATTACCATTCATCATTTTTTTGTAAAAACAAGACAAAAGCACTACAGTAAAATTCCTTAGGCGCTCTCAGAGCGGTGCCTCTGCGAAAGTCATGATTCACTTTGGATTTGAATCGCTGGAGAATAAATCCATTTGGAAAAGGAAAAACATTTTCAGGAAGTGTATTCCACATAAACACCGTTTTCCAGATGAAAGAGTTCTCCAACAGTGAAGTTCGAGGTGTAGTGAGTTGATCCTCAATACGATGATCAGTTACAGTTCGTCGCAATTTTACACTCTTGGTGGAATCAAATGTGCCAAGTTATCTCTCTGATTACGTCAATTACAAAAGTTTTTGAAAAGTCACTAAAATCAAGAATGAATATTTCCTTGATAAGAATAACGTGATATCATCCCTGCAGTACGGGTTTAGAGAAACATTATCGACCAATGATGCAATTTCCAAAATTACCTGTGAGATATACAGCGTGACTCACGGTCAATGGTAGGTTAGACGTTTCTGGAAAACGCAAAGCATGATTTTTCTGAAAATTCCACCTCTCACATTTCTTTTTCTGTTTTATCGATATAAAATATTTTCAGCATTGCGGTGTTGCCACTTCCATCAAAAAGTCCCAGCAACTTTATTTTGTTAAAGGGAACACCCCGTATATTAATACATTTTTGGAATTGCTCTAGTATTTTGATATTTTTTTGTTGATAATATCATATACCTGTCCCTATCTGTTTTCAAGATAAAAAATAAATTGTGCTAAATATGGTTCCAAAACATAGCCATTAAGTACATCAGTACTCTCAATTCATGCAAATTTGATATT
>WOGN01004199.1:0-14375 GCA_015342105.1 Leptinotarsa texana
CTAAGATTTGCCTACGCCCATGGACGACAACGAAATTCAGGCAAATTTTATGACACTTCATGATTTATTACTCTACACTCTTTTGAAATAGACTATAGGAAAATTAGGAAAAAATCTGCTTGTTTCAAAACATTTTTTTGATTTTTTTTTAATATTTCCGGAAGAAATCACAATTTCCCAAATTTTAAAACTGTATTTATATAAGCTACAAAATTGTCAAGTGTTTTCCAATTCCCTCGATTCTTCATCACCAAACTTTTTAATTTGCTCACTCAGGTTCTCCTGATCTTGGATATAGAGTTGATTTCTCAATCTGTTCGAATATTCAATAGAAAAGATGGAATCAAATCCTGATTTATAGAAACTGGCCAGTTATGACAGGTGAACTTATTTATATATCTGGAAAGAATTATCGAATGAGGTTCATGAAATGAATTCCTTTAATTGTCAGAAATTTTAAAGTGAATATTAGCAATTATTAGATCCAAATAACATATTTAAGTATTTAACAAAAATATTATTATCTGGGGAAACGGTCTATATTATTATTTTATTCAAAATTTTAATCTGTGGGGGGTGTACAGGCTATTTTAACTGATTTGTTTCATTGTCTCAAATAAGAATGAGATTCAATGCTCCTTTGTAGAACATGAGCAAGAAATACAGTTGAAGAAATCAGCAATTTAATTTCGGTGTGTGTGATAGAAGCAAAAAATCATTGAATAGAACTGGCCGATACTTGAATCCATATAGCATTTTAATAGTATAAATGATTTTTGTGAAAGAATTAAAATACTATACAATATACTATACACTATACTATACTATGCGATACTATACTATACTATACTATATTATATTATACCATACTACACTATACCATAACAGACTACACTACAACAGTTATCACATCGGGTGATAACTGTTATCACCCGAAGACGATTGTGGATACTAACAATCGAAACGTCGTGACATAACTTGGTTTGAAACCTCTTTAATTTCTTCAATTCGTTTTTCATTTTTGCTAATAATAATTTTCAATCTTTATTTTCAGCTTGTATTAATATTTTAATTTTATTTGTTTGGTTGTAGCTTGTAAATTCAGTTTTTGTTTAATAAAATTGTTATTTTCGGTTAATCTTATTAATTTTGTAATTGTTTTTTCAGGATTTTCAAATCAATTTATTTTAGATTACACAATGTAAGTCCGAATTGATGAAATGTACTACACTATACTACCATACTATAGCGATATCAAAAAACCGTTTATAGTGAAAATCATACAAGCGTTATTCTAACGCTTGAGTGAACTACTGTATAGCGAAACACATGTCTTCGGTTTTTTAAAACCCTATATTTTGAAAATCATACATGAACCGTATTAATGAAAAGAAAACAGTTCACAACAAAACACCTGACTAAGACTGATTTTCATATTGGTGTGATTCGAGTTTCGAAACTAAAACAAGTTTTCTGTTTGTATTTTTGAAAACAAAACCAGTCGCAAGCGAGTTCGTTTTCACAATATGGTAGAAATGAATTTCTATATTGAAGTGGTACAATGATAATTCTACTAGATCGTGTTCCAGTTTTGACAGCAAGCAAAGATTCAAAAATATTCTCATTAGTTTCATCACATTTTCTGAGTGAATTTTTGCAAAATTCCCGCTGTCCTTTTTACAATTCAATAACTGATGCTAAATCAAAAATTCGAATATTTATACGCTATATTTATAGCTATATTTATTAAATTAGAGAGTGCTTCAATCAAAATTCTCACATCGACTCTTCATTTTGCATATAGCATCTACTTCAAGGAAACAACTCCAATAATTTCTTCAAGTACAAGTAGGTACATGATATGAGTAGTTATTCATTACCCAAATAAAAATTGTAATGGAGACCTTCGAAAAAATATTGAGTAAAATGCAAACTGCTACAATTGTGTCGACAAAAAAATACCCAAACGATCAATTTTTGCATCCAAAATGAGACCAATATATCCTAACCTTCTAATGAACAATCACTTTTACATTTGAAATTCACTTATAGTGAAAGCCCTAATTTGGTATAATGGAATTATGCATCACTTTCATCAAATTCGTAAATAATGATAATATATTTTATATTCAATTTTTCGATTCCGATATCTAACAATTCAAATTTTCTAGCATGCAGAAGATCAGAAGCAGCCATTCTGAATTTGAGAAACTAATGATTGATGCAGGCTCAGTATGAGTTTCATTGGCCATGAATTGATTTGGAAATGAAGACCAGAAAAAATTTTGTTTCACTAAAAGAACAAGTTGATTATTCCAATAGATACAGTAGCTACACAGATTTTCATCAAGGTTTGAGGATTATCTCAAACCGTAAATGTCTTCGATAGTGTCATTCTCATGAGATATACATATATGTTGAATTTGAAATATTTCTTTCTGACTTGGGGTGATTTGAGGTTAAAATATATAATTACAATGAAAAATTCAATTACTATTTAATATGAAGAGCCTATAGTATACTAGGTATGAAAACAATTATTCGTGTAGTATTGAAGAATAGAAACCGTAGAAACTTCCGAAAAAAAATTTGTCAATTGTCACATGGTCTCTTAAATTGTATTGAATACGAGGTGATCTCTCAAATAAGAGCTATCTTTGATTCAATGCAAAATTCAACCAATACTGTTTATTCATGTATTTTGTTGATGTGTGTATTCCTTAATCATCCCTACTACAGTCCATGCCAACTGAATAAACTCCAGATATTTTCCGAAAAGACAAAATATGCTGTTTTCAGTAACTTGACTCCAGATGTCATTTTCATTTCAAAAGAATATAAAAGGACGAATTCGAATTGATATTCTATTCAAAAGCGAGTTTATGACGCAACGAGATTTAGTTGTATTTGTCATAGACAAATCTCTTCAACTACCTTTTGTTAAAAAATATCCAATAAAATTGAAAATTGAAAAAATTATTGGTTCCTCGATGTAATCAATCAAACACCTTGAAATATATTACTGCCTACCTTTGATGAAGCCGAAGAATTTCTCCTTGACTTATTATATCCAGTATGATTGAATTGAAAGGGCTCAAAAAGTGGCATGCGCCAACATCCCCACTTCCTTCAAGGCTTGAATCAATCGATGCAACAACTTCAATGAGCAGACTGAACGTATTCGTGACAGAATATTGAGAGTCTACTACTGATCCGGCAGCTTTCATTTTGTACCATTATAGTGACAAGTGTGATATCTACAAAAGTTTATCAAAAATGCCTTCCCCTTGTGATTCCTGCAAAGGTGAGTTTGTTGATTGAAAATTTGAAAAATGTATATTTATTTAAATAGCATATTGCTAGATGGATATCTTTGTACTGGGTGTTTTGAGGTCTATAATTTGTTCAACCCAAAATAATGTGGATTTTGTTTCATTGAACATTAAATAAACAGCATCAATTCATTTAATATAGTAGAGAACTATTATACTTTCGGTTTTAATAATATTTCAACCTGTTGAATTTTTTATTACACTTCTATTTCATCTTGAAAACAATCCCTGAAAAACTTGACAGATACTCAGTAGCGGTTATTTTGAAGTGAAATTTGCATTTTTTTCATCTCAGAAACTATCTAAAGTACGATAAAACAGATATTTCTGCGAAAATGGTTCAATATTTTTCAAATAAGTTATCGTTTTCTCTAAATTCGGCGTTCCTATCTGTAATATCTAGAATTGAAAGAGAATTCCTTAAGATTTAATAAAAGTTATTCAACACAATTCCTCGTCACTCTTCACTACAAATAAACAAATAAAAAAGTAGCCTTCGTTATGAAATGATTCAGAAATATGTTTGACAAATCTCTGAACAAGGGTCCATTCAGTCTTACCGTTGATAAAAAATGAAAATAATACTGATAAAAATGATGATGATTTGAATAAATAATAAGACATTTTCAGGAAAGTAATGCGTCATATGAAGGTGGATATTAAATGAATATTATCAATAAAATCACTGTATAACATTTTAACACATGTTATTAAAATTTATTTATCACTCTATAAAATATAAAACGTATTCAAAAAGCATGTATGATAGAAAAAAATCCGTACGAGTATTTCCATTGCATCAAATATCTGGTCAACTTAAAAAAGTACCTATTAATTTTGGAATGAAGACTAAAACTGTTGAGATTCAATAGACAATAATTTGAATATTCGGGTTTGATTGAATAATTCATATTATACCGTACACATATTTTTATCAGGATTTGAGGATTATCTCGAAGAAAACTATGAATGTATTTCCATTAGGTTTTTCAATCATGTTATTTTATGTAGAGTTTGGAATATTTGCTCCTGACATTTCAGTCTAATGAGGGTTTTTGATCGGAATTTGATTTGGAAGTGCATGGAATCACCAATAATACATTTAAAAAATATAGTAATCACTTAATAGTACTTTACAAAATTCCTTATCATGTTTTTTAAACATGATGATGATGATTTTGCCCTCCTAATGGTAATTAATATCTCAGGTGTAACTGATCTGCGTAACCGCAAGTGTTATTGGATCTTTTATATCAGCTAAGCCTCGGTATTCCGTTTCGAAATCAATACTTTTGATATGTCTCCATACAAATAAGTCTCATGATGTCAGATTAGGGAATCGTAGTGGTTGTTTTAGCCATTTCAGATCCTCACGTCCCTAAACACAAATTTGAAAATATTCCGTTGTGGTAAACTGCCGGATGTTGATTTGGGGTGGTAATGAGGTGGGTATGTTAAATAGAAGTTTGTCAAAGTTGACATATTATTTTGGAGCAGTGCTGAACAAATATCGTCATCCAAATTGATATGAATGAAAATGGAAAATATTATATTATCTTCAACAAGTCTCACTCAAACTTTTCGAGGTATTACGTATTTTCATCTGTCATGATGCGAGGACTTTTCATTTGAAAAATAATGGAAATTTTGACGATAAAATGACCGTAAAATATCAATCATCAGACAAGAAAACATGTGTTCTGATTTAATCGCATTGCTGTCATTCATTCAAAAAATTCCGTTCTTCTAATAAAATCGTCTTCGATGAGCTTCTTCCAGAAATGCCAACTCAAAGCATCTCATGAATCATATTCTGCAAATACCCCAAAGAAAAAAGACAAGAGAAAGTAAGAGAAATGAAAACAGCTGTATGGCTCTGCAAAATATTTCTTCTTGTTGAAAATCAACAAAGCGGTGTTCGCAAAATCATAACCTAAAAGAGTTAACTGATATAGTAAACATTTTTAATGGTTGAATGGTTCTACAAATTCTTTTGCTGAAAATCAACAAGGTGTTGTTTGCAAAATCATAACCTGAAAGAGTTAACTGATATAACATTTTCAATGGTTGAATGGTTCTGCAAATTCTTTCTTCTTGTTGAAAATCAACAAGACGTTGTTTGCAAAATCATTACCTGAAAGAGTTAACTGATATAATAAACATTTTGAATGGTTGAACGCAAAATCTTTCTTCTTGTTGAAAATCAACAAGGCGATTTTTGCAAAACCATAGCCTGAAAAAGTTAACTGATATAATAAACACTTTGAATGGTTGAACGATTATGCAAAATCTTCCTTTTGGAAATCAACCTAAATGAATTAACTGATGTAATAAACTTTTTGAATGGTTGAATGCTACTGCAAATTCTTTCTTCTTGTTGAAAATCAACAAGGCATTGTTTGCAAAATCATAACCTAAATGAGTTACCTGATATATTAAACAATTTGAATTGTTGAATGGTTCTGCAAATTATTTCTTTTTGTTGAAAATCAACAAGGCGTTGTTTGCAAAATCATAACCTGAAAGGGTTAACTGATATAATAAACATTTTGAATGGTTTAACGGTTAACTGATATGATAAACATTTTTAATGATTGTGAGTGCCAAAAATTTAATTTTCATCCCATTTTTTTTGCTGATTCATAATTTGAAAACACCAAATTGCTAACGTTGCGTATCACTGCAAAACAACTTTAATGATTCATCAATTCCATTCGATATTCAACCTTGCAATGTAATTTAATACTATCATAATCAGTGGTATGGAAAATAGTTGAATCACAGAACGGAATTCAGTATGCGAGAATATACTCGTATTATTATTTCGATTGGGAGCCAATCTACATCTGATTTATATAATTCCAAACAAAATATAGTGATGGCTAACTTTTTTTCACTTACTCCCTCGCCCTCACCCACCCCAACTTTATATTCTCAAATAGCAACTGCCTACTTGTGATACCTTATCTGATAGATCTCAAAAAATGTTTTTCAATGGTACCTTACAAAGCTACAATCGATGTAGTGACTTTTGATTTATCGAATAAAAAACTATTTATTCAAATAGAAATTTTATTTTCTATTAATAATTTGAGGAATGTTCAAAACCATTATTATTACCGTCATAGCAACAATATTAAGGCTCTCAAACGTTTTACGCTTGTTTTATTTTTGGGTATTTGTACCTGAGAAGTATTTTGTATTACATTTCTTAGTTCAAGATGGGAAACGATACTCTTATTATCAATGCATTTAATTTTCATTTCGACACGTTGTACACGAGAAATATAATTTTTATTTACTGTGTACAACACAGTAGAACAACTGACGTATTTAACCAGAGGGACTCGAAGATTAATGAAAGTCACGTGTAAATTCGCCAACTAGTAGCAAAATTTCAAAAAACTGGTACTGTCACAAATAAAAAAAGGGATCAACCAAGATTACTGGACGAAGCAACACAATTTGAAGTACTTGGACAGTTTGCAATTAATCATACTTTATTACCTCATGACTTGGTGATGATGATCCCGATTAAAGAACTGAATTTTGTGAATTTATAACAGCTAGAATCATCGCAAAATCCCGGCTCATCAAAAATATTTGCTTTATTAACGATTGAACTTTTTATTCAAATAAGCACGCAAATGAACAAATCTGTCGTCACCGGAGTGACGAGAACCCACGACTATTTATGGCAAACGCAATACTCCGTAAAAGTTAATGTTTGGTATGGTATTTTGGGAGATGCATTCATTGGTCCATTATTCAGTTCCATCATTTAGTTTCAGTTAGACAATGATTAGATAATAATTATGCTAACTAATGGACTGGAGAAGAGATAATATTGAATGGCCTCCTAGATCCTCGGACCTATATCCTCTTGATTTCCTCTTCTTCCACCTTAACACTGTTATTTTCAAGACGCAACCTGACTCAATAGAACAACAGAAGGATAAAATAATTCAAGAATGCGAAGCTATCTCCAAAGAAACATTCACCAATGGGCGTCAACAGTTTGTAAATAGACATTGTCTTGTCTTGAAAATAATGGAAATCAATTTGGACATTTCTCAAATTAATAACAGAGAATAAAATTTTAATTTTAATTTTAATTAACAAGGTTTTTTTAATACACCAAAAACCACAACATCAAATATAGCTTTGTAAGGTACCATTGAAGAGCATTTCTTGAGAGCTATTAGAAGAAGTATGACAAGTAGGGGGTTGCCATTTGAGACTATGAACTTGAGACGGCTGGGGGTGAGGGGGTAAGTGAAAACAAGTTAGCTATCACAGTTTGTTTCCCCTTCCCTATTATGGATGTTGTTCTTAGCGTTTTCTTATATTTTATTTGGTTGCTTAGATACAGCCATTGTGGGTGCGTCATCTTCTAATGTTAACCATATTGGAGCTGAATAGGCAGTAAGACAAGTGCTTTATTTCGAAACATCAATGTCCGCCATTGACAATTTGGAGTGCAAAAAGAATACGAAAAAGTGTTTTTTGTATAATTCGAGAGGTCTTTTCATTCCAGTTTGTGTCTGAAAGTTACGTCGTTATATGATATACAACATCTCTATATATAGAGTTCATTTTGAAAACATTTTTTTTCTTTCTTTCTTTGTAGGAAATTCCTCTCTCATTTTAATATCGGAAAGTTCTCTGTTACTCAAATTTTTTGGCAAGGATTGCTCCTTCAACGAAATTTTTGCAAGAGAACGAAACTGATAACGAAATTACATATTGATAGGTGGAAAAGTAGATATAAGTACAGAAAGAGTGTGGAAAGCATCAACATAGAATGATTCAGAACAATTTGTAGTTTAAGGTCCGACAGTCTAACAAAACTATCAATGTTAATTTTCTGCAGCATCAGAATCAATCAACTATGTGTGAATCACTTTTCCAGAACTGTTATTACGTTTAATAAAAAACAGAAAGAATTGTTTTTTCTCGTTACTTTCTCATTGTATGTAATGTGAGCAATTCCTCATAATTGTTTTATTAGGGAATTATTTGTTGTTTCGACAAACAGAATTATGTCGTATTTTTCGCAAGTTTATCTCTTGATGGTTTCTAAACAAAAAACTGTGCTATCCTGTTGTTCAAATGTACATTCGATTTTTCAGTTGTCTGTACTAAATAATCGCCTTATCAGTAGAAGTGACATACTTTTGTGCCTAAAATGTTGCTTGACTAAAGTTCAAATTCAATAATTAAAACTCATATTAATCAAATAGACAAATTCAGGCTAGTAATAACGAAACATCTTCAGGCTATCAAGAAAGAGACATCTTTAGGGTAGCAACACATTGGAAACTTTTTGATCTCGGTGATTAAGGCTAGATACACATTGATAACTTTTCATTCTCCGCTTGGTTCTATTGCGTCAACAGACAAATTGGAGGTTCATTATGATAGTTTTTCTCCTTGCATGTATACACAGTGATCAGCTACACTTCTATTGTATTCTTTTTCAAACCTTCATTCATCAAATATGTGTATATACAAAAATATACTTATATCTCTCTTATTATTCACTGGACTATGCTTGAAGACTGCCACTAAACTAATTTGAAGAAATAAACTTGAAATGTTCTAGCCAGTGTCGGATATACCTACACGATAGGTTGAATGGACTGAAACCTATCAGAAAACAACTACTTCACTGGCTAATTTCACGAATTGGCATAGCATTATATCCGACAGGCGTCAGTGCAGGAATCTTCACAGAAACTTTGTTGCATATGCAATTGGGAATATTGAAAGAATCGACCTTCACTTTTGTAACGTGCACAATTGCAGATCGGTTTCGGGCTTCTTAGCTACTCGTCATCGACATAAAGTCAATGATATTCCATAATTGAGAATCGAAATTCTTTCAGAATATTTCATTCCTCGTCTTAATTTGGAGCGATCAACAAACATTTAAAGTTCATTTCTATAGATTTGTTTACTGTCAGTCTTCAAACATAGCCCACTGACTGTTAAAGTTTTTCTTACTTATTCAGAGGAATTGGGCAAGTTTCAGATAGGCAGTTGGTTAGTACCTCGTCCACTAGATGGAGTGACATTTTTGTTATTAGCTCCAACTTGAGACGATGAATGAAATACTCTGAAAGAATTCCGATTTTCAATCATGGAATATCATTGACTTTAGGTCGATGATGGCCACTATCTTGCACTGACAAGTGGCTAATGAGCCCGAAACCGGTTTGCAAGTGTGCCCGTTCCATTCACGGTATTAGCCTGTGGAGTAGTTGTTTTCTGATAGGCGTCAGTCCATTTAACCTACTGTGAAGGCATATCCGTGACTGGCTTGATATAATCTATCTATCTTATAAACTATTTATATACGTATGAAATTATTATATTTAAAAATATATTTGTGATACTCCAATCTGATACGTCCACCTCGGAATAAATTGGTTGCCAACTTGAACGGTTTGTTCTCCATCTGTTCTTCAGATGGGGTAAGTTTCATTTTGAGTCTGAATTTCATTCAACTAAGTATGCGAAAGAGTTTTATAGTAATTTTGAAACTATAAATTTGGAAACGATAAAAAACTGTAATTGTGTGATCTGAAAACTACAAATAAAACACTATTAGACAACTTTTTTGACTTGTTTCTATTATTGTTCAATTCATTAATACAGTACCTATATGAAAACTAGAACACATTTTTCTTCAACGTCTGCAAATGTCTGTTTTTGAAGATCTTACTCTGGAATCTCAGGAGATCAGATACCATCTGATCTGATTCTGAAATATCAATATGTTTTCCGGCATTTTCCGTGGATGTACGCATAACCCTTTCTACATGGAACATGGAGAACAAATCTCATCCTTTGGAAATTGGTTTTTCCAACTGGAACTTTTTCTCTCATCTCATGTGAATCTTGAAATAATCATGCAGACAATAGCTCCATTGCCAACTTACAAACTCACCTCTCACAAATACGAATGAATCGACACTCAAAAATAGTAATACAACAATTATTTCTTCGAAATATATTCTCATGTTGACCGAATGAAAAAATGGATCTTTCTGTAGTGGAATATATTATTTTCAAAAATTTATTATGTGAACTTTAAGTGAATTACGCAGTGGTAGTGTTATCTGACAATTAGAATCGAAAACAAATGAGCACAGACAGATTTACAACTCAAGCAGTGCTGGAGGAGATCTATATTTGAGAGGTACAGAAAGTAAACGAGATTTTGTTACTCATACGGACTGAATAAGAATACAGTAATTTTTCGACTATTTGTTGCGAAAAGGAGCCTGTTTTGAGTTATACTTTCCTTTTATCTAATAGAAAACACACCACATCCCCAATGGAGAATATATCAATGCTAAACCAAAGTTTTTCAAGTAATGAAATTTCAGTATTTCGAAATGTCCATCAACTCTGCGAAATTGATCTAAATCCTATTTCCAATAGAGAGTTGGAACCAACTTCATCAAAAGTGACACCCCGTTTACAAATCATGCTAAAAATTTCAAAACTATAAAAAATAGTTTTTGAATTTGGTTTGTTCATGAAGAAACAAGCAATACAAATTCTTTCAGTTGTGAACGAAAAATATTAAAAACATTTTCAATCCAAAAAATTTCAAAAACTTGTTTTTGAAAACGGAAATAATTTTTTTATAAAGATCCACAAAGTTCGGTCAAAAATGATATTACCTATTCCTACCTCGTCAGATAACATAATCTTTTCAAACTCATTTTCAATTGCAGAGTTTGCTACTGAGTGAGGATATCACCCTCATGACAAAATTGTCAAAAAACATTTTCAAAAAATTGTTTTGAATTATGTTTCAGTTATATAAGTGCGCCAATGGAATGATATCTCACTGTTGTAATCCAATATTTTCATTGCTTGATATGATAATAACAAGATCATAATTCATTTTGTTGAATTTGTCAAATTTGTGATATATTATACCCAGATATCTTAAAAATATATAAAATGACTAGATAGCCAGAATTGAAAACTCTGTCATAAATTGAATCTAATGAAAAAATGTACACACAGAGCTGAAAGACTACGTTGACCAAGTTGACATCATCAAGAGAATACTACAACTGCTTGGCACCAAACTCTGACAATTCATAACGACCATTTCTATGTGAACAAACAAAATTGTCGAATTTGGAACTTTTTCACTCTGCAGTGGTAATAACAAGTTATAAATGAATGGACGTGAATGAAATTGTAGTAGATAACCTCAATTCACCCATATTCAATGACTTCAACAACTGACAAAACTTCTGAAAAATATTGTCTTCTAAACACAAAATCTATTGAAATTTGAACGAGGAAAATGTGAACAGACATTTCGAAGCTAAATTATTTCATACATTACAGTGCTCAATTGCTGAATGAGCATAAATGGCTAAATAAGGCAAGAAGAATATTATTGCATTCGTCTTGTCCATTTCACAAAATTATCAGCTCAAAAACCCCATCTTATAGATAGATAGATAGATTGATATTTTATTTGACTACGTATATGTATAAAACATTTGTAGCAAGTCATGTGATAAATCAAACATTTGAAATTGAATAATACCAATTCGTAGAACAACCAAATATGAAAAATCCTTTTCTTTTCTCTCTCTCTCTGCAGTTGATTTAGTGGGATGTCCACTACGCCATCTGCAGACAGAGCTAGGAAACAATTCCACAAGCATACTCCGGGGTCGGAGTCGGAATAATAAATAATATATTCCAGAGAGGTGCATTGTGAAACCTAGTTTATTTGCATTCTATCTAGACCTAGAATTTTATTTATATGCTTGTTTATACCTTTGTATTTTTATATGTATGCTTAACTACAATTATGACTTATCCCATCTACACATTATGTAGCAAAAAAGATCAATAAAATCTATCTATCTATATCTTTATATACATCTGTTGTTTCACTCGCGCAGTTCACTTAGAATTGGTCATAAATATGACAACAGAGGCATTCATGGCTACATGTAGACTTTTTATAGCACGTGTTGTGGTGAACCACAAAAGTTATTCTCTGGAACTGCTTTCATTGCTCAAATTAAACAGTTTTATATGAATCATTCGCTAATGAAGGTATCAATTGGTACCTAATTCCTGCGTATTCAACACATTTCGGAGGAGTATGAGAAGCGGGGGTAAAATCATAAAAATTATATGAAAAGGGTAATGGGAGAATTAATATTGATTTATAAAGACTCTCCAAAACTATTAGTCAAAGTGGAGTCGATACTGAATTCTTGACCACCAACTCCTCTTTCGTTAGATCCTTCTGACTTGGAAGTGTTGACTCTTGGTAATTTTTTGGTTGGAAGGTCCCTAGTTTCTGTCTTCACTGATATTGCTGAAAGCCGTCTAGGGATATTTAATCTGCAAGCAACTATTTTGGCAGATGTGGTACAAAGAGTTCATTGGAGAACCTCAACGAAGAGTGAAATGGAGAACTTACATCGACACAAAATCGACCAAATGTTTTTCGTTAAAGGTAGTATCTTGCCTCTACTGTGATGGACAAAAGGCAGAATTGTGCAGCAACATCCTGGTCCAGATGGAATATGCAGAGTTGCGACAGTGAGAACATGTGAAGGGCTCATAAAACGATTATTTGAATAACTTTCTTCCCTTCCCATTGAAGATAGTATTTCATGATTTCTGTTTCATTATTTGATATTCAATTTATTCCTAAGGTGTTAATTTTTTCATGTTATACGTTTTTTTTTATTTGAATTCGAAAGGGAGTCTTTCAAGACTGGGGGTATATGTTAACATACTGTATACCATATCAAATTCAATGGAAACAATTTGAATTTATGGTGTTGCGAAAATTAATTTAAATCACAATTTCATACGATTAACTGAAACTGAATATGTTATATTATCTTCCATTTTTGGCAGTAATTCTTCCAAATACTCACCAAGTTTTGCAGGGGTTCCTCCCACAACCCTTGCATTCGTCACATTACTCAAACCGCAATCAGGTTTACTAAGTAGTTGTGCCTTCTTTTCATTATTTCTAGAAATTGTATCTGTGCTTTCATTGTCACCATTTGAATTTCTATCGTCACCATTTGAATTTCTATCGCCATCAATGGTTTTGACATTGGCTGTTTGCGGACAACATACCATCACTAGCTTATCGGTTCGCAGACAAGTTGAAGCCTGGAGGTAGAGCCTGGTTTCAGGGTCTTGGCTTCGAGTTTTGACGAGATTGAGTATGACCTCACAGTCGTAGATGTTCGTGCAAAGACCATATTCATTTCGTGAGGTGAAACAAGGCGTGCCTTCGGAAACTGAAATAGAAAATACTTGCAATTATCATCATCAATATTATCTTACTGGACTGAACCAAGATTAATTGGTAACATCGCTTTCTGTGCACTTCAGTAACTAGAGGGGAGACAAGTATGATTTAACTATTGTTCTTATTATTACCTAATTGACTGTAAAAAAGTGTAGGTGTTTCCTGATATCCTTGAATCCTTCCATTGAAAAAAAACAAATTTTCTTTCAAAATTATTTGAAGAACATCAATTGCAGGACTTCTAATTCTATTTGGAATCTTAATTTCCGACAGATCATTTCGAAATGTTCTACAAATGAATTTATTGATTTTTTGGGCCTTCGAGGCGGGTCGTTGTGGATGTTGAAAAATTTCCGTATTTTCTAACGAATTTCGTGAGATATTGATTATTTATGCTTATGTGAACGTTTTGTTTGTAAAAATTGTAACAAAGTTTATTTGATTTACAGAAGCGTTATTACTGAATGTCCTGAAAAGTAAAGAGTCGTTGTGGATGTTGAAAAATTGCCGTATTTTCCAATGACTTTCGTGAGATATTGATTATTCATGATACAATATTTAAAAAGATGGAGATTTGAGCGAAAAACAAATTTAAATAGAAATGAAATTAGAATTTTCTACATTACAAGTACCCTTTCAAAACTCGCCCCTTTGAAAACGCCCCTAACGTTTGTTTTTCCAAATGGGAACCGATTATATCTCCGGTGGGGTCT